>JAJHUR010109294.1:0-10426 GCA_027495735.1 Lutjanus campechanus | reverse complement strand
CCCCAACAATGACAATACCTTTGTTTTGTAGGCATTTTAATGGCGCTTCAGAGCTTGTCTTCTCCTGGAAAATGCTAAAAACAGTTCATGACTCATCCTGTGCCTGAGGGTGTTTACTAAATTTGTGTCCAATGAAATGCATGCACTGGAGCGGATTGTCTTGGAGTGTTTCTGGGGGCTTCACAGTACAAAAACAGAACTTTATAACTGTGTTCACTGATTTGGGTAAAACTGGATCATATAAATTATTTTTTGATTTCCCCTTTAATGTTCTCCTGCCCTCCAGCTTCAGTCCTCAGCTTCCTAGTGGACAGATAGCTTCAACAGCTGACTTGTTGCTAAAGTCGCTAACCGTGATTGTTAGCTGTTAGCATCAGAACCAGGCTCAGCAGCCTCCCAGAGAATGCAACCTTGGAGACTGACAGGGAATACAGAACCAAGATCATTTACAGAGTTTCTGGGTGGAAAGATAAACTTATTTCTTGCTGACCTCAACAGCCTCACAGTGAATGCAGCTTCTGAGACCTTCTGAGAGCTTCTGAGAGGGAATACAGTACCAGGAGGTTGTTTGTTTTGAGGTCGTTATCTTTCCTGATGGAAAGATAGCTTTACTTGTTGCTAAAGCAACTTAGCTAACCACTAACTGCCATTAGCTTGGCTAGCCATGGCTCAGTCCTGGGGTACTGGGAGCCAAACCCAGCAAGAAAACTACCTTGGTAATGTAGCTTATACCTGTATAACAAACAACAAACAAACAAACAAGACCCCACACACATCACTGCCTGTGTCTTTGTTTATATTTTGGAATTTTGACATGAAGTCACATGACCTGATTATCTGACCCATCTCCCCCTTCATTGTTTCTCACGATATATAAAGTTCACCCATGTAATACCCTCATTTAAGGGTTAAATTAAGGAACTAAGCCTTCATATATAGAAAAAATGCTTAAAATGAATTACTGATCCTCTGGAGAGCTAATGATTTTTTGAGTGTTGAGAAAATGTAGCCTAAAATGGTAGTTATGGTTTGTCAAATGCATACAAATACACTGCAATGACAGAAACACTGGGTCTCATGCAAGAACATTTTCATATTCTTGTCTTAAATCTCTTTTACTTTTTTCTGTACAAACACGCCACATCAGATTCAACAAATGCTTGTAGCTTCAGAAAACCATGTAAATGATCCACCTGTGCTTATCTGACTGCAAGTGCACAAGACTTGTAAATCAGCATAACTAACGCCGCAATAATACCACATACAGCTGCGCTTCTTGCTCCATATGTCAGGAAGTGTTCATTCATAAGAAGTTTGAGATCCATAAAGGAAAATCTGTCATTTTAACAGCGTCAGCAGTGAAATTAAAAGACCTGCTAAAGCAAAGAAATGGGAAAAGCGAGAGCTGTTAATGCCGTGTTACCTGAGGGTCGGACTGTCACTGAAATAATGAAGAAAAGTCTCAATATGAACATGACTTAAGAGAAGTTTTCATCACAGAGAAAGAGGACAGAATAAGTGAGGATGTTCTCCTGGACAGAGACTTCATAAATCTGCATGTTGAGATATACAGTACGGCCAATACACCTGTCAGCAGGTAATAACAGATCACTGAATGAACAATGAGAGGCTTTATATGTAAATTTAAAATTATATTCTAATTTGAAATGTTGTCAAACAGGATAATTATGAAGTGTAATTTCTTTAAACTAATGAAATATACAGTCATTAGTGAAAAACTTTGGTTTGGATAACAGCAGACTGACTGCACATGACTCTACGACAGGTCTGGAGCACTCAGAAATTGTGTTTGTATCTGCAAGAAAATTCAAAATATGAGAAAATTGGTGAATGCGACAAGATCTCTTAAATCACTGATATGCAACACTTAAAAACTAATCTGTTCATATGGGTGGTTCTTGCATGACGCCCATTGTTAAGAAAATTCCGGGGTTTTTTTTTCTTTTTGTCTGTAAGCCTGATGGAGTTCCAGGATTCTCCTTTTGTTTTGCTGCGCAATGGCCTCATCATTTATTTGTGCAAAGAAAAAGATATCATGAATGAAAACTTTTTTTTCTACTTCTGCTGTCATACACCCAAAGGTTCTAAGCCCACTCTGACTTACACAACACTCACATTTCACAGAGAGGCCAAACACAATATCTATATGTATATGCCAAAACATAGAACATTAGATTAAACCGATTGCTCTCTTACTTTGCTGGTAAGGCCTTTAACAACAACTGAGCAAGGACAAAAGGTTTGTGTGTGAGCATTTACAGTAATCTACATTCATCAGCTGTATCTGAGATCGACTCGGATGTCCGTCAGGGAAAAGTTCAACTCGAGGATTATGAAAGGGAAGTCGATGTGTGTGATCAAAGGCGACTGCACAGAGCAAATGGATTCAGACAGACTCCAGACAATGATTCACAGAACGATTACTGATCTGGTGAAGTAAATAAAATATGAGTTTTTAAGTAGGTTGTTTAATCAGAAAACTAGTATTAAACTAGAACTGACTTTTCTATAAAGACAAAGACAGGCCCTTCAAATCCATTTTCTACACGAGTGCATGATTGCTTCATGACGATCTTTGCGGTAAAAGCATGTTTTTTATGCGTAATGTCAATGTATGCATCAGTGGCCTTGTGTATAATGGGTACCTGCTGAGTCACGCTGAAAGACTGCAGGTGTAACTGCAGGAGCTCTCCAGGATAAAATGGCCACGTGTTGACCCGGGGTCATTTGTGAAAACCCTGTAGTGTTTGTCGCAGTTACCTGGATAATAATGAAGTGGAATTCCTTAGAGGTCACATAAAACAGCTCTCAAGTACAACTAGTGGCATCACTGAAGCCCTGCTTGGTTCTCTGCTGGCTATTCAGTGACGGAGGAAACTGAATGCATTTATCTGCACAAGGCTGCAGGGAAGAGTGTGTGTGTGTGTGTGTGTGTGTGTGTGTGTGTGCATACACGTGTCAACAGTTCTCTGAGATTTTCTGACCACGGAGCTCAGCGTGCATTGTCCTGAACCTGATCCATGAAACAAAAAGCTGCCGTCACCACTGAGAGGATGGATTTGGGTGGTTATTAATATTCTGGAGAGCCCTTCTGCACTCAGTATTTCAAACATGCACGTTGACATGTCCTGTCAAATCAAATTTCTTTTTTTTTTTTTCCTGTTGGCGTAGCTGTTGTCTTCGTCAGGCGAATTCATCCATGTGGTAGCTACATGCATTTCTGAGTCAAGTAACTTAGCTGCAGTTCTAACCCAGCTAACAGCAGTTAGCAGTTAGCTACTTTAGCTAAAAAGTAAAGCCATCTTCACCAGGAATCTCCATAAATGACCTCAGTGGTGTATTTCCTGTCAGTCTCGGAGGCTGTGTTCGGTTCCCCACTGGCTTGTTCACTGGTAGGCTCCTGAGCCCAGTTCCACTGCCAGCTAACAGCAGCTAAGTTAGTATAGACGCTAACCCAGAGAAAAAGCTGAGCAGCCAGATATAATCAGAAATAAGACTAGAAAGCATATATGTTTTAGTTTTCACCAAAATCAGTGAATAAAGTCAATAAAGGTATAAATATACAAAATTAGGATCAACAATATAAAATTAGGCCTCAAATTCATGAAAAAAATTAGCATTTTTCTCTGCTCTGAAACACTGGGGATGTGTCTGCTCCGCTGTCTCAGTGTCAAGTGTCCCGAAACATGAACGCTCCATCGGGAGCTTTATTGGACATGTCCAGACAATATTTGAGCCACCAAAGCCAGAGGACGGTGACAGGATGGTTTTTGTTTCTTCTGTGTCAGGTTGTTAGAACTGAAGTGAGCTGAAGTGAACTGATTTGGACTGAGAGAGTCACTGAAGGTATGTTCTTAACTGACCGTTAGGGAGGGTGAGGGGAGGGGGAGGTGGTTTTGTTCACGCATCAGTTCATGGGGCTTATATAGCGTTGGGGGACCATGGCTCCAGCACGTCACCAAGCCATGTTTCAAGTCTGCCAAAATATCCTGAACACAGAAATTGTGAACAACAGTCCCACAGTCTAACTCCGCAATTCAGTACTACATAGTTCTGTGTTCCCATGTTTTCAGCAATTATTTTTTAACATGTATAATGTTATAAAGAAGAAAATGTAACAAAATAAATGAAGTATAATCAGAGATACCCAGGCCTCAGCCCATCGTGCTCCATGACATTAGTTGTTAAAGCAGTCCATGGTAAAATGTCATAATGTGCATAATCTTTTGTCACAGCTATCACTTTCCCCAAAGTGAATACTAGCCAGCAGGCGCATAACCACAATATTTTGGGGAAGTGAAACAAAGTTTGAGATGGCGAACATCTTGGAAGACACCATTGCGCCATTTCTCTTGCTAAAAGGTAGTTCCTCTCGACTTTATTATCATATGCATGGAGATTTAGTGATACATATTCCTTAACACACTTTCAAATAAATGTGTTCAAAGCAAGTGACACAGTAAGACAGGAGCTCAGTTGGTAATCCAGCCTGACCTGATGACCACTGACGCTCCTACACTCCTCAGTTCTGACAGATTCTTAAGCGTCCCTCTGTATTTTTCCTGTCCACACTGGTGTGTCTGTGTAACACATCGGAAAGTCATGCAGAATTCAGAACTGTAGTTGCATCATGTTTGGAGTGAGAATGAGGTTTGCTTTGTACTTCAGTGACTTGGACCACAAAGCAACTTTTTAGATTTTTCACAGATTGTTTTATTAGTCTAAAGGGCAGCATCACTTATTGTCTCAGGGAAATGGACACTATGGGACCAGAATCTATTGATAATATTATACGTTGGCTTTACATATAATACTAACTCAAAAAGCAGAATCAATGTAAATTTATTCTTAAAGGGAAACTTAAGTTTTTTTCAGCCTGGATCCTATCTTCCTATTCTTTTGTGTAATTGATTAATGGGGCCCACAATTTTTTAAAAAGTGAAACTTAAAGGCACACTATGTAAATTCTGATGCTTAGGGTCTCTCATATTAAAACTATAAACACAAGACATAGTCTGATGACGTAAAGAAGCGTAGGATCATGGGACTCATTGTTAAATAAGCACCATAGCTGCTGAATATCTATCTAACATGACTCAAACAGAAATCATCTAATTTTCTTGTTACATTTAGTCATGTGTGCAGACATCCTTCCTGACTCTCTGACATATCCCGTGATTTCCCAGAAATTACAGCAGCCAGCCAGCAGCAGCTAGTAGAAACCTACGTATGAAAATTACATATTTCTCTGCATTTGAACATTTTTTCGAAACATTTAGGATAATCTAAATATACAACTCAACAAAATATATAACATGTCTAACATTGTTAGACATCTTAATGCAGAAATGTTACATATTATATCTTCAAGTTATAATGTAATGCGTCCAGTGCAGGCTCAGATTGTTACTCTAAATGTCTGACAAGATTATGGAAAGAATCACTACAGAGAGAGATCTTTTTTGAAAAGTAAGGCCATTTTTGTTTGACCAGAAACAGCTGCAAAACACACTTCCACTTCAAACTCAACAGAAACAAAATAAAACTCACCAAAAATGTCTTTGCTCATCTTTTCACAATCACCGGCTCTGGTTGTTTAGTTGAAATATACCGCTGCAGTTGATGTGAAAATATTCTGGCTGTTGCTCCCCTCTGGTGTCCAACCTCCTCTTTTGATATTTTTACACATAACGCTGTGAAGCAAGGGTGTAGTTCGACCAAACCAGACCTGATGATTGTTGGAACACTGGATAGATGAACCAAGATGTTCTTGTTGAGTTTTATTTGGTTTCTGTCGAGTCTGAATGAAGACGACGATGATGATGATTTTTAAAAAAAATCTTTAAAAAGGCCCGTATCTGTAACACTGTCAGTGGCAAAAACAAACACTTTTAATGGATGCACTCACAGTCGCACATAAGGATTATGTTGTAGCTCACTTTTGCTTCAGGTGGCTGAATACTGGACCAAAACCTGCTGCCCCCTTAGTCACAGGATCCAGGTTGAAAAATACTGGAGGTACCCTGTAATACCTGAATAACACATCGGCCACTCATCCAGAATTCATTGAACTGCAGTTGCATCATATTTGGAGTGAACATGAGGTTTGCTTTGTACTTCAGTGAGTTGGACTACAAAGCAACTTTATAGATTTTTCATTGATTGTTTTATTCATTCAAAGTGCAGCATCACTTATTTTCTTTGAAAAGGGGAAAGAGCTGCTGTTGAACACTGCGGCCCCTGGGTTTGGTGGCGTTGAGGAAACTGGCAGCATACGCCGCGGTACATCACATCCTTTAGATGTGTCAGATTCTAGCCTGCTTCTTTTCACTCCTTTTTCTGAAATGACTATGCTAGCAGTTTAAATAGGGTTAGTAAACCCAGACTGTTTGGCTGTGATTGATTTCTCCCTTGTGTTGTCCCTGTGTTGTCCCTGTTTTCCACCGTCTCCTTCTCTCCTGTGTGTCTGGACTTGGCTTACTTCATCTGGCACCTGACTCACCGGATGCACACTGCTGGTATAAGTCCTGCCCTTGGTCATTCACTCCAAGTGGCAGTGCAGTGACTGCATTTACGTTTTCAAAGTCCCTGTGAAACAACAAAAAAAAAAAAACTCTGAGCTGCAACCCACGCGATGAAAACAGCAAATTAGCGCCTGGGATGCTAATAGTCCAAACATAAACAGGCTAACAGCTGTTACCAGCGATGCAGTCATTTTAATGCCAGAACTTGCCTCCCGACGTGAAAATGTTTCACCACAACAAGTTCCCTCTTGACATTATTTTGCAGCAGCACAGTCTCTGCATCCTTGGGCTTAGTGCCGCCCAAGATGTTTGTAATTGGTTTAAAGAAATGCAAACAAGGCAGGGCGTTTCCCCCCTTATAGTAGAATGTGTATGTGTGGAACCAGACCTTTCTCCAGTGCTGAGTGCTGTGGAGAGAGGTCTGGCTATGCAGGCTCCTACTACCTCAAAAGTGATGCAGCTTTTTTAATTTATGTTTAAAGTGATACTCCACTTTGTGAGAATAAGCCACTCAGTATGTACTCACCACTATGCCGATGTGATGATGGGTGAAGGTCTTCAGTTCACAAAACAATCCTGGAGTTTTAGGAGAAACAGGGTAGCAGCCTCATCCAGTACAATGGCAGTGAATGGTGACCACGGATAAAACGTTAAAAAAAGAACACAAAACAAACACAAAATGTCTCCATCCTGCTTGTGTGGTGTAATCCAAGTGTCCGCGAGCCGCAACATTAATGATCTCGCAAGATTTCGTATATATCTTAATGGACGCACATGCTGAAGTCTCGCGAGATCGACGCCATGTTTACATCCTACTGGCTACATGCTACAGTTGACATTTCTGCTAAAAAACATGGCGTAAATGGCGTCTTTTGCGGTTAATTTTCAATGTCGTGGCTCACGGACACTTGGATTACACCACACAAGCAGGATGGAGACATTTTGCGTTTTGTGTTCTTTTTTTTAACGTTTTATCCGTGGTCACCGTTCACTGCCATTGTACTGGATGAGGCTGCTGCCCTGTAGTGGAATATCACTTTAAACTGGCAAAGAGAATTTAAATTGCCCACCAGTCAGATTCGAGTGGTTGTTTTCATCCACAAAGTACCTGGATAGGTTGATCTCATCCATCATGCAGAGAATATTTGGTGGCCACAGAGTAACTTTTCCTGGCCATCGGGCCATGGTTAGTATTGAACTGTGGTCCTGCAAGCAAATGTCAACTTGATCTTATTGATCTTAAGAAGGGATTCGTCTGCACACAAGCTGTTTGTCTATGATTTGTAATTGGTTTCAGACTGTTTTCTCAGTTTCTGTTTCTGCTGTTGGAGGATCTTTTGCAGGTGTTGCTGTGTAAAGTCAACATGAGCACAGAGCTCTGAAAAACCAAAGAACAAACCCTTGTGTAACTGCAGTGAGGACAGCCCAACCCCTAACCTCTGTTAGCAGATGGTTCTGTCTGATTTGTGTGTAGGGACAGCAGATATACTGTGAAAAGATGTGCGCATATTAGGTGAGGAAAGAAAGAAGAAGCGAAATTATGGATTTTTACATCAAAGTAGTTACACCACTTTAAAGGGACAGTTCACCCCACAACCAAAAATACACATTTTCTCTCTGGCTGTAGAGCTGTTTGTCCATCTAGATAGTTTTGGTGTGAGTTGCAGAGTTCTGGAGATATCGACTGTAGAGACGTCTGCCTTCACATGTAGGAATTATTTTCTTTCTGCAGCAGAATCTAACAGAGCACCTGAACACCTGTTAAACTAAGTCAGGTAAATGAAAAATAGCACATGATTTGTTATAGCTACTTACTTACTAAAAATGAAGCAGAATTATTTTATGGCAATTTCAAATGTATGAAAATTAAAACTTAAAAATGTTTTAAACTGTATATTTATTTATCATGACCTCTCAAGGCCCACCTGCAGGGACCAGCAGAGGGTCACAGTCCACACTTTAGGAAACAGAGCTCCACAACTTAATGTTAAAACATCTAGAGGGATAAATAGCACTACAGGCCAGGGGGAAAATATGTAGTTTTAATTTTAGGGTGAACTGGCCCTTTAATATAATGTACAGTCAGTAACAACAACAGCACCAATAAATGAGCTGTTTCACCAGTGGGCTGCACTACAAAGAAAACCCAACACAGACAGGCTTTCTTTGCATGAGCAGCTCGACAAAACCTAAAACCCCAGTCAGAGGCAATGGGTATCAGCTTGCTTTGTTAACTCAGGCTTTCTTTCTTCAGACTCTGTGCACGCTCACATAAAAAGGGACGTTTGGTGCAGCATTTGACTGTTCTTCCACACAAAGTGAAGCAATCGCGAGCCGCCAACTTCAGTCAAAATGATCAAGTGGTTATAATCAGTCCCTCCAGGTTTTTGCAGGCTGTTTTTGAGATTGTTGCGGCCTGAAATACCGGATCTCATTGCAGCTTTTCTAAGTAATTGCGATGCGTGTTGCAGTGCTTTTCAAGGTTTATTTCAATGAAAATGCAGGAGCAAGTGAAAATTGCAAAAGAACGTTGCAGGGTTTTTTTTTTTGTTTGTTTGTTTTTTTGGGATAAAAAGCTAACTTATTCCAGGGAGAACAAAACTGTACTCTATTCTGAGTAACCTCATCAAAAAGGCTCAGGGTTATAAAAACTCAAAATATGCTTTATTTGTGGATGAAGAAGTGCCACAAAGAAGCAAATTCTTCCTGGAGCTCAAACTCAGACAAAACACCAAGCACACAATTATGAAATAAGTCTGCAGATCATTAATGAATGTCAATAACAACAACTTTTCAGAACCCATGATTAAACAAAAATACATGAGCGCACAAAAATAGTGAACAATAAAAGACAACGTTGAATCGGTTCATTGAGAAGTACAGTACATGTATGATGTTTGAGCGGGGGACTGCAATGATTGGTAGAACTCGTTGGAAGCAATGATGATTGGTCAGATTTGCGGGAAAGTTTCAAAGGAGTTTGAACAAAATTGCAAAGTTGCAATTGTTGAATTTGCATAAACAGTGTGCAAAAAGCAACAGTGTTGCTGCAAATAAGGCAGGAGAAGAAGAATGTTGTCAGAAAATGACTGATGGACCGAATGTGATCTTAATGCTGCCGTTTATTCCTAACATGAGAACTGCACATTGAACAGATAAACTTCATACAGATGCTGTCAGTCTGATACTGTCCTGTGATGACAGAGACATGGAGTTTTTGGCCAAATCAAAGTAAAATGAACACATCTGACTGAAGATTTTCCGTGATAGATAGGAGACAAATCAATTTTCTAATCAGTGTTTGAGATGATGCAATTTTGCAGTGCAAAATGCACTTAAAATAGCAGTGGTAGTAGTTAAAGTGGTATGTAGTTGCATCATCATTCTTTCAGTGTGGGGATGATATATTGTGTAAATCCATAGTGTTAATATGACCTGAAGCAAACAGGAAAAAATGACTCTGCATCATCAAACGGAAGTTCCCTGATGTATACAGTTTGTGCTGCTGTTACATTATGCTACATTTCTACATTGTACAGCTTCGTTTGGTGGTATTATGGCACAGCAACCTTTCATTTTTATCCTCCTTCAGTTTATAACCCACACCTCTCATAAAGAACTTTGTTAGGAAAATAACTAGTTAAAGAGCGACGCTTTTTACAGCTGATTTAATCCGAAACTCAGAGCATAACCTGCTCCCCTCCAGGTTATGAGTTCAGCATCAGTTACCATGGTGATCTAGCCAGGTTAAAACAGAGACACCTTCATGACATTGAAAACCCAGCATCATACCTCGCTAACACATGAGTCTTGCTTCACAGTACACCCCTCAGGTCAAATGTTCCTGGTATTGTGTAACCCCGCAGCAGCAGTGAAACGCA
>JAJHUR010109292.1:0-45531 GCA_027495735.1 Lutjanus campechanus | reverse complement strand
TAAGACAAATAAAAATTATTTTAAAGTTTTATGGATATTTTATTGACCCAATTTATGGGTTTAATTTTGTGAGAAATTTGGGCACCCAATTTTTAATTTAGGAATGGAATGAAAAAAAAAAAAGAAGACATCTGATAGTGTCACGTCAAACACAGTTGCAGAAGCTCGCTCATATCTGCTGTCTACTTGAGCACAAGGCATCTGAAACCGTTTGTTTTGTCTTCTATTTTTACAAGAGGTATTTAAAGGACTGGAACTGGTCTAATGGAGCGTAAAGCTTACTGTGTAAGTAGATATAAAATAGCTCGAGGCTAACATTAATCCGGCTCCATTAACTACAGTGAGTGCCATCTTCATTGCATATTACTGTTTGAATGCAAAGAGAAAACACTGAGCTAAATGAGCACAGAGTCCCTGTTTGCTGTAGGAAAATACAGACCTTCACCTCCAGTTGAATTCAGGTGTGTTGTCATTTTGACAGTGTTTCCCTTCTGATTCCAGGGACAGGAGGGTTACTTTAAAAAAGTATTCAGATAAATTACAAATGACCTGTTAAAAATTAAGTCAGTAACCTAATCCAAGTATCACAATATCAACTACATAACTTGATTACTTTCTGTAACTTAACAAGTCCTGTAAACTACCTTGTGTGTAAACTTGTGTGAGCCTTGTGTTTTTACACACATCATCCTGGTCACCAGCATCACCACCACCTATAGTCCCAACATATTTTTTAGTAGTATAAGTACTAGCATAAGTATTGACATGTTAGATAGCTAACTGTATTTCTGTGTAGCTAATGTCAGCCAGTGTTCTCTGTAACAATCATTAGTTGGTTTGTGTAGATAACATTAGTGGTTGGTACAGTATGTGGCTAAGGTTAGCGGTTGGTCTGTGTAGCTAATGTTAGCCATCAGTCTGTGTAGCTAACATTAGCAGTTGGTCTGTGTACCTAACATTATTGGTTGGTATGTGTAGATAAGGTTAGCGTTTGGTCTGTGTACCTAACGTCAGCCATTGGTCTGTGTAGCTACTGTCAGCGGTTGGTCTGTGTAGCTAATGTTAGCGGTTGGTCTGTGTAGCTACTGTCAGCATTTGGTCTGTATAGCTAACATTCACTAGAGGCCATAATAAGTAATTCAATTAATCTGGACATAGATTAGCAAAACTATATATATAAAATAAACATAAAATAATAGTTTTTCCGTTTGAAGAACAAAGCTGTCATGAGGACGTACTTAACATCTTCCCAAAGCCAAGCCAGCAACATCTGAATGATGGAAATGAGAATCTTGTTTAGTCAGATGAGATGTTTATTTAATAATTCAACAGTGTTTCTTCTCTCAGTGGTAATTTACACACCCTTTAAATGTATCCTATTAACAGAATATATTTACACTTTTACAAATGTTTGTTTCACATAATCTGTAAGACACGTTATGAACGGTTTATATCACAACAAACAGAGTCTCCCCCCCCTGATCACGCTGTCTTGACTTGTGTTAAAAAGTTGAACATAATGCTAAATTTGTGTGCGCAGCTGCAGCTTCAGATTAAAGTGATGGCTAATCTGCACATACTCAAGCAAACGCTAAATCAGTCTTTTACATTTTTCAGACTGAACAAAGAAAGATTGTTCTCCTCTTAGAAGCTCTGGTGTTGACTGTACACCAAGAGATAGGTCAAAATTTAATTGATTCACTACAAGTCCTGATAAATCTATTTTTTTGCACATTATCTCATCAATGTGACACACACCTCGTTGGGTCCTGATCGTATTTCAGTGTTCTTAACTCTCTGTAACCACGTCTACAGTTTATGTGCACACAGATATCACTACATCATACTCAGGGCCATGCCGCTGTCACAGAGTTATAAATGTGGCTACTGCAAAGCTCGGACTGGTTATATTACAGTGAGAGTGGGTTCACAGGTAGATGGTTTACCCTCATATCATGCCATTAACTGGAGAAAAGCCAGGCACCAAAAGTTCTTCAGAATCAAAAGCAAGGATTCCAAATATTACAGGTAGTTTGAAGAAATAGTTAGGCATTTTTGGGGAAATATGCTTGTTCACTTTGTTGCTGAGAGTTAGACGAGAGGAGTGGTACTACTCTCGTGTCTGTACGTTAAATATAAAGCTAGACCCAGCAGCCAGTTAGCTTAGTTTAGCATAAAGACTGTAATCCGCAGGAATCAGCTAGCCTGGCTCTGTCTGAAGCTAATAAAATCTACACAACAGCACCTCTGAAGCTCATTAATTAACAAGTTACATGCTGCTATCATATTACATGTGTAATTCATATTAAAAATTAAGAGTAAAATTGACAAGTTGTGGTTTTACAGGGGGATATGTGCCAGATTATTTCTTGACCAGTCTCTTCTGGTTGCCTGGCAACTGCTCCAAGCTAAGAAACAATCTGGTACATAAACACCAATAAAACCACAATTTAGCATTTTCTCTCATATCAACCAGGAGCTATAAAGCAAGACCCAGCAGCCAGTTAGCTTAGCTTAGCTTAGTATAAGGACCATGAATATGGCAAAACAGCTAGCCTGACACTGTCCAAAGGTAATAAAATCTACCTACCAGCACCTCTAAAGCTCACTAATTAACATGTTTGTTCATCTCATGTCTGTCCAGTAAATATGACTTGGCCCAACAGCCAGTTAGCTTAGCATAGCATAAAGACTGTAGGGGGAAACAGCAGGCCTGAATCTGTCTGAAGGTAAATCTACCTAGGTGCTGGTAGGCAAATTTTGTTCAATTTTGACAGGGCCAAGCTAACTGCTTCCCCCTGTCTCCGGTATTTATGCTAAGCTAACTGGTTACTAGCTTTCATATTAATCAGACATGAGAGCGGTATTAATGTTTTTTCTAACTCTCACTAATGTAGCTCATATGTGTTTTTCCCAAAATGTCAAATTATTCTCTTAAGTCTCTTTCTTCATTCACATTTCATCTGATGACAGAGCCAAGCTAGATGCTTCCCTGTTTCCAGTCTTTGTGCTAAGCTAAGCTAATTGGCTGGTACCTGCTAGCTCCAGCTTAATATTTACCGGACAGACGTGAGAGTGGTATCAATCTTCTAACTCTTAGCAACAAAACAAGTAAACATAATTTCCCAAAATGTAGATCTTTTAACTAATGCAAACACAGCCAGAATCCCAAAACCTGGAGGCACAAACAACCGTTTTCGCCTCAGATATCGCTGCCTGCGCGCGGCTGTGAGCGATCTCCACTGCTGAAAAAATCCTGCGTGGTGGTTGAGTACAGCCCCGCTATGAAACATCACTCAGCCGGCCTTTAATATGAGAGCTGTATAATCACATTGTCACTGCAGTCACATTAATAGGGATGCATGTAAATCACATGATACAAAACCTGCACAGCAGCGCTTGGAAGGACATCTGATATATTTGTGCATTGCTGCTGTGGGATATTACAGACAGGCATTATAGCTACCGTTATGCTAATGCATTTATATTATGATATGTATCCAAACAGCAAAGTGTGATCTTAAAACACTGTTCAATAAAGCAACCTTTGAAGTCACATTCAGGCAAATCCCTGTACACTACAGTATACTTACTTAGCTGATTTATGCTGACAGAAACGTCCCTCTGGTAGCATATATTGCCATTTTCTATGCTTAATTATTAATGCTCGAAGCTCCCTTGTTGTTACACACATCACAGTGTTATGAGATTTAAAGTAAGTATAATGTTATTGCGCTCTCACCGACAACCCCAGGGATGTAGAGGGGAGCTTTAAATGAAGCCAGGTGTCTATGAAACCCCGAGAGATGATGCTCATGAAGTGCAACAGAATAATATGAGATTGCAAATGCAGGGCACATAAAGCTCAACAGGCAATCAAGAGGCGGTTTGATGTCTCTTTCGCTGGAGAGACAGTTTGGCCTCTTAAAGATTCTGAGTTTAATGAGACGAAGCAGCTCACAGGGACGTCAGTCTGATGCGGACTGGCGCTCCAGGACGCTTTGGTGTGAGATAATCTGAGCTCAGGCCCTCAGTAGGCACATGCACACATCTATCATGAAATGGAAGACCAGCTGCCTCTGAAAACATGTGTCATGCTCATATCTTGAGGTTAAGGTTCAAGCTGTCGAGAAAGGCAAAATAAAAAAGGAAAAGAAAGACCCCGGCAGAGAGCAAGTTCTCACCAGGGATGAGCCTTTCAGCGCTACATTAGTGTTATTACTTGTGAGTACACCTCGTTAGCTAAGTGCTTCATTTATAACATCGCCCCGAGCATGCATAAAATGCAACATCAGTGTAAGGATGTTTACAGTGAGTGTCGTAGAGTAACTTAAGGAAATGTGAGAGTTAAGAAAGCTTTGGTGATCTGACGGTTGCAGAACTTAATGCACAGGCTGATTAATGGTGACATCATGCGCACAGCCAATGATGTCCGCTGCTCATGAACAAAAACCCAAAAGATTGATTCAGGTCAGTCTGTCAAGATGCACACAGGTTCTGAAAATTATATATATAGTTTTCTTTATTATTCCTTTAAACGAATAGTTCGGCATTTTGAGAAATGTACTTATGTTCTTTCTAGCTGAGAGTTAGATGAGAAGATTCAGTTTAGATTCAGTTTGTTGCTGTTGAAGACACATGCATTACACTAAACGCAACTCCTGCTCTACGGAAACCATGTTGTCTCTGTTTCGCTAGCAAGCATGGTTGTAAGAATTTGGATAACTTAACTTAATTAACTGAAATTACCGACTTTGAGGGAAAAACAATAGCTCCAAATCAAAAATCACTCCCACCTAATGTTCAGTTCCAGATTTATTTATTTATTACTTTGAGTTTGATGTTCAGTTCAACGGTTAACCAGTTTCTAATAAGTCAAAGATTGCTAATATCTGACGGTGTCAATTTTTCTTTTGCAAGGGAGGGTGGGGTGATATTGCATATTAATATGCTGCTGGCTTTTTCCAGCTCTAAACTATCATTATTATATCGGCCTTCAAAGGATTTGTGAGTAGGACTGAAGGATTTATTGGCATCTGAGTGAGTTTGCAGGTTGCAAAAAGTGGCCACAGAACTCGAAAGTCCATATCTGGAGCCAGTGTTTGATTTGTCCATTCTGGGCTACTGTAGAAACA
This sequence comes from Lutjanus campechanus, assembly GCA_027495735.1. Taxonomy (NCBI): domain Eukaryota; kingdom Metazoa; phylum Chordata; class Actinopteri; order Lutjaniformes; family Lutjanidae; genus Lutjanus; species Lutjanus campechanus. The sequence continues at coordinate 40,396 of JAJHUR010109292.1, read as the reverse complement.
TGACGGGGCAACAAAAACACGATTCTTATTTTCAGGTGATTATGCACGAGTGAAAACCAGCCGCTGGCATTAGCTTCATGCTCTACAGTCTGTGAAGGTTCTCATACTCTACAAACATATGAGATGGTATCTTTCTTCACATCTAACTCTCAATCAGAAAACAAGTAAGTGCATTTCCCAAACTGTCAAATCCTTTCTTTTAGTCTCTTCCTTCACGTCTGTTCTGTTAGCTCATGATTTGTTGTGCTGTTGTTGACTAAAGCTAGTATAATTTTTGCTTCACTGTAAGCCTGTGTGTGGACGAAGATGATTTTAGAGCTTCTGGGAAGCTGGGCACAGGCATCCATTAGTTTGTCTCCACTAGCCAGACTGGTCAGACTGGCTGAAGGCCAACATCCCCTCTGATTTAGAACAGGCCTAAAAACAAGGCTGCAGCACAGCTGAGCCAGCAGTGTTTCTCAGCCTGCACAGCCACAAAGTCACTTAACTGGAAATTCTTGTTTTTTCACTGTAGTGCAGAGAGAGGGAGTCTTAATTCAATAAATGTACTTTTGTACAAAAACAAAACTGATCAAATACACTTTTAAGTTTTCACTATTCTTTGGCTAGATGTTAAAATCAGAAGAGATGTCGACCAAAACACACCACATACCACAGCCAGCTGGAGCCAGGCTGAGCGGAGCTAGTGGAGACGAGACACATTATTCGTCCTTGACGACGGCGTTCTGATGTCCATCCTGCGGTGAAACTCTCTGCAGTACCAACAGACCAGAGAAGGTCAGGGAGATCCCGACCCACCACAACGTTATCTGGGCCTCACCAAAGATCAGCTGCCCCAAGAAAGCCTGCAGGGAGAGAAAAAAACGTCAGGGTTTCTTCTTCTTCAAAGTAAATCAGTCTCTATAATTCAATTTATCTGATGTGGGTAGAGAAGCATAGAGGAATATCGGCACAGAAGCTAAGCAATGAACTGCTGTGGACAGAGTCAGCAGCAAAAGATATTTTAGTCACTGAAAAAAGGTCCACCTAAAAAAAAACTGACATCAGGTTAGGTTTACGCTATATTTTGAATATGTTCACTGCTTTACTTTGCTGTCAGACAGGCTTTTCTGATGAGAAAATGCCATTATATAAGCCAAATATCACTCTCTCCAAATCAGCCAAACTCATTTTATCATGCAGAACACGTAAGTTGTCAGTTTGTTACTTTATTTGTTTTACTGTGTGAATTCAGAGAATCCGGGCAATTCTTTTAAAGCATAAAGTCACAGAATAACAACAACAAACTGAAGATTGAGCCAGCAGGTTTGAAGACAGAGATATTTGGTTTATAGAACTTCAGTTTCCTGTCAGAACAGGCTGCCTGACAACAAGGTACAATAGTGAAAATATTCTAAATATAGCATACACTTTGTGATTTTTATTTTTCTCTTCTTTAGATAAACTTGAATTTTTGAGTTTTAGAAACACAAAAAAAGTATTTACAAAATTTGTCACAGTGAGCTGCGAACCTCATTTTTCATTATTCGACTACCTGAAAATTAAATGGTTTTAATTGAAAATATTAAAACATTAGCTATTATTTAGTTTTTTGGGAGTTTCTAAAACTCCAATTCAAGTTTATCAAAAGAAGAAATGTAGTTGGTGAAACTTCTTCAAAATGTAAAAGTTTGGGTTGGGCTCAAAACTCAAAAATCTCTTGCAGTAAGTTGCCTGAAAATTTTAAGGTTTCTCAACTTTTTGTTTGTGTTGTTGCTGACCCTGTCCTCTCTGCTTCTTCAAACTATATCAACATACAACCCCACTTCAAATAATCTGAACTATCCCTTTACATAACAAGCTATAAGTAAGCTTTGATGGGATATGTGGAACAAGAAGTTGACCTTTGACAAGAAATTCCTGCAAGAAGCCTAAATCACTGCGACAAGTTATTTCTGTATATAGTCCAGCCTATTTTTCTAAAATAAAGCTGCTTATATAAGAACGACAGGATGTAAGGTCACTCTGAAATTAACTTACACTCCACTGCAGCCTGATGGGAAGTATTACAACAGAAAGACTAGAGAAGAGACAAGAGGGGGGGTGTAGGAGGTCCTGTAAGAGAGGCTGCTACTTACGGAAGATATGAAGTTGGAGGCGGTGGTGGTCACAGTGGTTCGGGTGGAGGAAGAGGAGTACCTGAGTGCTTTGGCAAGGAAGGTCCACATCACAGCATTGCAAGTGAAAAGCAGCCCACCACACAGCAGCCTCAGAGGGATATGGAGCTGAAAAACAAAAAAGTTATAATATAAAAGTGGTGGACTTTGCATTTCATGTTTACTGGCTCCATTCTAAACATCTTGTTACAGGTGAAAAGGTAAGAATAAGAAATGCAGAAATTGATGGAATAAAATCAAATTAAATCACTGCAACAACTCACACGAGATAAATTCTCTGGGATAGTCATGTTTTAGCAGATGTCTGATGATGACTCATGACTGACGTGAACTGAAAACCCCTGCAGGGTTCGCAGGGGCAGAACAGCCTGTGTGTTTAGTCGTGTCTAAATAACATTAATATTTCAAAGTATAAAGTAATTCAGAGCGCTATCCCCGAAAGCTTTGGCCTCGACAACGATGGAGAAAATATTCAGATCCTCACCTTTAGTAAAGTATAGTGCAATATAAAAACACTCCATTACAAGTAAAAGCCCTGCTCTGAAAATGTCACTGAAATATTTGGGGTAGTTTAATCTACAACAATAAACCATATTTATAAACAGATTAAGTTTTATGTGTCACATCAAAATCTGCAAAGTAACTGTGGGCTAACTATGTCTGACAAATCTAATGGAGTTAAAAGTATAATAGCTTATAATAATGCTTACAATTACCTCTGAAAAGCTACTTAATTATAATCAAGCACAGCAAATATCACATTTGACACAATGTCAATAATTCACAGAACATTATATGATGATGGTTCCCTCTTATAGTGTTTATTGTGCATGTCTAAAGTCTTATAACGCATTCAAACCTCGTGGTGAATACTATGAACATTTGTTTTGCATCCTCCTGCGCACATTATTTGCTATTTTAAACAGGCCTGTCCTCAGATTAAAAGGTCACTGTTTGACGTTTCCACCGTTTCAGGCTACAAACAGCTGCCTGCAGATGTTTCTGACATCACTGTGTGACGTGTGCGCAGAGCATGAAGGTCACACAAGAAACCTGACCCCCTTTTCTGTTGGAAGCCTCTTTCCTCTCCGCGCCATCATCATCATTATCATCATCATCGCCATCACCACCACCACCACGTTGAGACGAGTTATCAAAATAACGCGATAGCACAGTACAAACACTCTCACACGAGCTGCAATGTCATTGAGCGGCACGCGGACAGGGCACGAGAGCGCAGCTGCAGCAGGGCTCCCCCGCGTGAAGCTGCTGATGGTGCTGATGCTGAGGGAGTCAGGGAGGAGGCGGGCGGGGATAACCCCCCAACTTCCTCCCTGAGAAATCACCCCACTCGCAGGCAGGCAGGCAGGCAGGCAGCACGCTGCATTATTCACACAGCCGTCCTCACCATCACCGTGTTAATTATTAACGCAACTTTAATGATGCCTCACCCGGTCACAGGCGGTAGTTTCGTCCGCTTGTCTGAATTTCCGCTGCTCTCCCCACGTCCGGAGTCCGGTTTCACACACTCCCTTCAGATAGTCTGCTCCCAGGGACAGTTTGGCCGACGACGACGCCACGGCCCCGAGGAAACCCGCCAGCAGTGCATAGAAAACTCCCGGGAACATGATGGTGGTGACAGCCGAGGCTCATAATGTTCTAATCCATCTTTACATCTCTGCTGCTGCTGCTGCTGCTGCTGGACCACCGGGCTGAGCTGCCTGCTGCTGCTGCTGCTGCATGGCTCTCTCTCTCTCTCTATGGGTGTGTGTGTGTCTGAGAGAGACACGTTTTCCTGCACCGCCTACAGACAGCCGTCCGGTGGCAGTCACACAACACATGGTCAACCCAGAGCAGAGCTGTGGTTGGACTAAAAAAAATACAAAACACGCACCCTGCTGCATTCTGGGAATTGTAGTACCATCGTTTCATAATCTTAACTGAATGAATGATGACTTTGAAGCAGAATTAAAGGGATTAAAGGCAGCAGCAGCATTAAACCCCCAAATCAAAAATACATATTCTTTGTCTTGCGCTTTGTAAGAAGAGTTAGCTACAATCTTTTCAGTTTTCAGATTGTTGTAGAAATAAAAAATAAAGTAAATCAGAGGCTTTTTGTGAAGATATTGTTAGCAAGCGGCTTTATACTAGAGGTCTGTAGTGTAATAAATTAAAGGCTGTAGGGTTTCCGACAGTTGGTAATTGCCAGTTTTATCTGGTAAAATGTATTTAAAAAGGACTGAGTAAAAATCTGGCGGTCAAAATGTCCTGTAATAATGCTCAGTCATACTAATGTAGCTGGCAGTGCTAGTGAAGCCACGAGCTATCAGGTGCAACTTCCAAGTGGGAGTATAGTCGGGGTTGCGGGCACGACAAAAGAAATTGGGTTTTTTGGTGGTCCAGTAAGCTGCCAACATCAGTAAGAAAAAAATATTAACCGTCACCAGGCCACCGACAGGATCTTCATGGTGAGCCAACTTTGGTCCAGGCACCCCAGTTTGGGCAGCCCTGATCTAAATAAAGACTAACAGGCTCTACAGAGGCCAGATGAGTCTGTTTTTTTACTTTCATTAACTGGATGGTTTGAGACCATTTGTTTTAGAGGCATTTTTCATTGTCACTTAAGTTTTTTGAACAAATTTGTTCTGCCTCTGCTGTCCTGTCCTGGTGTTTTCTAATCCATTCTGTGTTTCTATGAGCACCATACTGACCTGACTCCAACGCCCATGTTGCCATGTATCACCACCCAAACCTATAGCTGTCGCTTTGTTGGCCAAAACATATTGTTAGGTGACAAAAATACTCATCTAGCATGTCCCCTGATTACCCAGAGGTGGAGACTAGAAATCCAAGCTGCTAGTTTTTCATTAACACCAACTACATCACTGTGACAAGAACAACAGATTTTGCAGCATTACAACTCTTTCTTTGTCAATATAACACACACTGAGGAATTTATTGCTTCAATTGACATTTACCATCATTACTGACTGAATAAACACATGAAAAGTGTCAGTTACCCTTCAAAGGAAGGAGTGGTTAATCTTCCTGTTCTTTTGATTCAATGTTTAAAAAAATAAACAAAACAGCACATTATGTTTATGACATGTTTTAAAGCATTTTTTTTTACAACCAGAACTTTAAAATTCATGCACTAATTGCTTGCAATTAAAATGCTTAGTTAAAGGAGAAATCTGTAATAAGTCATAATATGACCATGATATGTCAGAGATCATCAGATCAGAGATTCTGAGCCGGAATAACTGTTTTGTTCGCCTGTTTCACATTAAAGCTACAGTTGGTAATCCTGTTCAGAAACACTTTTTGTTATACTGGGTGAAATGGTCCTTCCATCCTAAGAGTAGTCAACACATTATGTATTCAGAAAAAGGAACGAAAACAATCAGATCTCTGTGTCAGTTACAGGCCTGTAAAAACTGACCAATCTCTGCCATTCGGTCCAAATGGAAAGGAACCAATCAGATGCCTTCATGTCTCCTGCTGCTCCCGCCCCCCTCTGTCCCTCCCTCCTCCCCGCCTGCGCACTCATCACGTTTCACTGTTGCCGGAAATATTCAGCACACTCCTCATCAGAAATACCAAGTTAGTGGGAGAATAAGTTCATAAGGGTACAATAGCAGAGAAAATGCAGCCAAAATACCACTTCCAGCGTTATTTGTAACGGCTCGCCCCGCTAAACAGGCAAAGAAAAGAAAGCCGGAGGCAGAAAAGGCTGCGATGAAAAAGGCTCTGGATAAAGCTAGAGGACAAACCAGAGTCAACATCGGTGCAGCCTTTGAGCGGTGGAGACAACTGAGGCATCTGAAGGGCCTGAAAAGTGATGCAGAGGTTGCTGTGTTTCTGTTGGACAGGTAATGATTTGTTTTGCTTCGGGGGGATTTGTTATTTTCATGAAATATGTAACGTTTGCCAACTTAGCTACTTTTGTAGCTCGTATTAGCCCAATGCTAACATTAGCTTCTCTGTCGGTGTAAGCCGGTTGTCGGTACATACAGTTTATCTAACGTAATTTATAGGATCTGTGCTTCCTGCATGGAGCATTGAGTGTTTTTACTCGACGTGGGGCGTGGTTTTGGACGGAGCACTGACGGGAGGGGGAGGAGGTGGTGGAGCTTAGAGGAGGTGCCACTTTCAAATCTTGCTAGCTCTCCAACATTACCAACTATAGCTTTAATCAGAGTTCAAATTAAAGCTGAATGTTCTCCGAATGAGTTAGTGTCTGTTGATGAGTCGTAAGAAATCATTAATAATCTTGTAGACGACGTAGATGTTTATAACAGTTAAATCGAACAAAATGTTAATGGAGTCTGGCAGACAGTAAGACAGGCAGTCACTGAACTCAAACTCCAGAGTGTGTTTTTTCAGAGCAGTAGGCTTTTATTTTCAGGACAACTTTGGACAGATTTTTTAAACATATTTGTTGTAGTCTGAAGTTGTGTCAAACAGAAATATTAGGCTGTTTTGTCTCAGTTGTTTAGTTTGTAGATTTTCACTCCCGTCCTATCGCCCACAAAAATACTTCTTTCCCGTCCCAATCCCATAACAAAGTACAAAATAAATAAATAAATCCTGTCTCGTCTCAATCCTGGAAGAATGACTTCTGTCCTAGCATGAAGAGAATAGCATTTATTCACATTAGAACTGCATTTTCTATGTAAAAACTGACCCATGTTATTATGGTTCCCAGTTCCGTCCACTCTCATTGACTTAGTTTTCTGTCCTGTCTCAGTCCTGTGATGAATAGTGAAATTGACTCCCATCCCACAGGAGTCACAAAAAATGTCAGTCTCTAGTTTCTGTAGAATGAAATAACATAATCATGATCCCATAGATATTCAGTAACTGAGCGAAACTCAGCAAGTAAACTAAGTGGGGACGTGTATTTCCAAGCTTTGCCTGAGGGGAGGCCCCACAGTCTCAGACTTGAAAGAGACACATTAAGAGCACCAGCATAGTTTATTAGTTTATTGCTTATTTTGTCTTCTCCATCAGTCAGCATTGATATCTGTCAGCTTCATCAGATATTTGTTAATAAGTTACTAGTATTTAACCACAGTCAGTATATGTTAATGTTCATAAAGTTTAATCTGGCTTATTTTTACAGTGTTCATACACTGAGGCTTTAGCAGTCTTGTTTAGGTTCACATTTTCAGCATGATAGCAGCAGCCGTCCTCATTATTATCACAGGTGTGGATATGACATAAATAATTAATAAATAGTGATAGGTTTTATACTTATTGCAATATGGCTGCAACTACTGATTCATTATCATAGGTAATTAATCTGTCCATTACTTTCTTGATTCATTGATTAGTTGTTTGGTCTATAAAATGTGAGAAAAAATCGTGAAAAAATGCTGATCGGGTTTTCCCAAATACTAAACGGAAGTTCGTTAAATGTCTTGTTTTGTCCACAACTCAAAGATTTTCAGTTTACTGTCAGAGAGGAGTAAAGAAGCCAGAAAATATTCACATTTAAGAAGCTGAAGTCAGAGAATTTTGACTTTTTATTTTCTTAAAAAAATAATGAAACCAATTGATAGATTATCAAAATAGTGAGCAATTAATTTAATAATTGAATATTTGAATAATTGTTGCATTTCAGCTTTACAATAAGCCTCCTTTTTGCCATTTATAAATGTTTGTAACTCATTAGTAAGACTAATTAGTGGTTAGCAGTAACTGCTGTCATATAGTTAGGGACATTGAAGTGTTAAAACTTGTGTTTAACTGTTTATCAATGATTTGCAAAGAATATAATGAATAAACTAGTTGTAACCCATCATTTATAAGTGTGGCCTTATTGTAAAGTGGTACCGATATATTGATTAAAGGAGAGTGATTAAGGAGAGTCTGATCATTAATAAACAGTGACTTAAAGTCTCCTCCTGTTCCTCTGTGCTATTAATACTGGGTGGAGAAGAGGACAATCAATGCTAATGTAATGTCCTTGAGTGTAGGCGGAGAGCAAAGTATGACTCCAGTAGATCCAGACTGCTCGGGACGGACCTCTGTTCCCTTCAGCATACTGATGAGCTGCATTATAAAGACTCATTACATTAAAACACATCGGGTGTATTGGGATGGATGGATGGGAGGAGTGTGTGTATGTCGCCCTGCACGCTCACACTCACACGTCCCTCGTCCCCTCTCCTCTGTGCCCTTTACACAGAGACGAGCCTGTCAGAGAGGCGGGACCAGAACAAGACTAAATTATTCCCCTAATTAGGAGCAGAAAGTGGAGTCATCGTCATGAATGTATGCGCCTGTAATGACTGTATTAATCTGAGCGTTTGTAATAAAGACAAGAGTCATCGGAGACTGACGTCCATCTATTCATCACACTCAGCAGCTGAACATTTGGCCAGAGATGAGGAAAGAATGATGTCAGTCATGAAATGGATTTAAAGACTTTACTTCTAAATCAGTGCATCAGATCTGGACGTGTTATTTCGGCTCTTATAGACTGAGAACAAAAATAGTCTATATAAGGCTGAACAACTTAATAAAACTGCACAACAAATACAGAAATGATGATTATCTACTTATTTCACTGGATCATTAGACCATGCATAATATTTAAAAATGCTGATAATTCATTCTACATTTGGATAGTCTTCAGGGAATGTGAGGAGAAAATGCAGTATCTGCATATAAAATGTATCTGAGCTGTCAAAAAAAGTTGAAGAAAACAGAGGGATTAAATTTCTTAAATCTACAGTTTATATTTTGCAATTGTTATATAAATTAACACAAATAATTTCATTTAAACATGTGATTTACTGCCGAGCTGGGCTTGCAGAAGCTGGATTACAGTTAGGATAGTTTTAACAGGACTTTCACTAGTACAGTATATTTTACTCTCCATTATGATTACATATACAACTACCTAATGTACTGTACATGGGACAACAAACTAAGTTGCCAAGATCATTATATTAAAATTAATATTTTTCACTAAACTAAAGGGAGCAACTAGAGGAGAAAGTCAACCGATTTAGTATAAACTAAGGCTAGCCCGAGCTAACTCGCCCTCATGATCTCATCAGCGGCTTTAGCTTAATTTAAACCTGCAATAACTGGAAGTCCATTTTGTTTGGACTATAAAAGGGCCCTGTCATCGTTCTGACGGCAAATTATTTTGAAAACCCAAGAGTCTGAAAAGTGTCCTGTTGAGTGGAAACCCATTTGTGTGACAGCCTGTTATCCAGAAGAACAAACTGTCTCCCTACATTCGTTAGTTCAGTGACTGTTGGCCCTGTCCATGGTCCTGAATTTGCTGGGCTTTTTCTCTTATTAACCTCCCTTTCTGGCCTCACACCAAATAACATTTCAAGTGATTTTGTCAGTTGGTAACTCAGTAAGCAGACGTTAAATGTTTTAGCATTTGCCTCTCTGATTGCCCGCAGGCGTATCCTTCTACACTGGAAGTTGCCTAAACCCCCAGCAGACCGATCTTGGCAGACTGACCTAATGTCATTCCTTAAATTAGAAAAGATCAAATTTTCACTTAGAGGGTCAACTGGGAAATTCTATACTACATGGCAGCCTCTTCTCTCATTTTTTGATAATGTAGCTACAACCCCTACTGTGTAGGGGAGAATATCACATTTCTGATTTCCTGTCCAGTTGTGCTCTTGCATCAATATTAATGTATGGATATAAGGTGGTTGATATTTTGTTTGAAAAGGAAAGACCAACTGGGGTGGGGGATGGGATTACGTTTCGTATGTTTTCTACTTGTTTGTTTGTTTGATTGTTTTAAAAAATAAGGAAATCACACATCTATTTGTAAAGGTAAACAAATTTAAAAAAAAAAAGTCAGTTGGTGTATTGCTGTTGTCATTAGGGTTAACTCTAACTTAATCCTACGCCTAACTGCAGGGAAATTGTGTATTTTTGGAGCAATGGGTCTTTGGAGCTGTTTGTTTTCTGCGTGCTGGGCTGTCAACATGGGCTTTTTCTCCAATGGGACATTTTTTGGACCATTGTGGTTCCAGAATAATGGGCCGTTAGAACGATTGGGCAGCCCTGTGCAAAGTTGGCCTTTACTGTTTTAGAGTGACAATTGTTATTTTACCTCCTTGTTGTAGTGTAAATAAATAATGTTTGGAGGAAGAAAAACAAACAAACAATATAACAATAACAATAACAGTAATATCATTACCCTCTAAGTTGATATGACAGGCATGTTTAACAAACATTTTGATATGAAACAGAGTAAACACAGGTTTTTACCAAAGATACTAATTAAGTTTCCATTCAGTTCAGGTCAAACAGAGTCAGGATGCTGCTGTTGTGGATGTTGGCTCACAGGAAAGGCTCTGCTGCACTAAATGTAATGGTACCTTAATTGATATAACTGATTCTGTCCGTCGTTTGGTGCTGAGCAGGTAAACAATGAGATAAAACTCGTTATGAAGCTCTTTTAAGTGGTTAGGACCTTTAGATTCAGTTCATGACACCCTGTAAGTTCATTACTATGAGTGGCTCATTTTATACTCACACTGTCATTTTACACACACTGTTATAAACATACAGCTTTAACAGGTGGGGTGGAAGAAGTACTTGAGTAAAAGCTAGAAATACTATAATCTAAAAACACTATGTTACAAGTAAAAATCTCACAATGTTATTATAGAATATTTAAATGTTTGTATCACTAATGAATTAATGTAAGAGCATTTTAAAGTTGTAGTTTGCCAACGTGGAGCCAGTTTTAGATACTTTGTATACTACAGGGTAGATTAGTAATAGATTACTGGATCCTATCATGTAAGCATAACATATGTTTCTTCATGTAAAACGTTACTCAGAACTAAAGTTGTCAAAGAAATGTGGTGCAGTAAAAAGTACAAAGTAAAGTGTTGTGGGGTAGAAGTATAAATATTAGAGCTGCACAGTTAATCAAAAATATAATGTAATTATCATAATGGCAAGTTAAAATATGTGACAGAGCGGCATTATAATGAAGTACTGCAGTGCTGCAGAGATGGTTTTGGCCAACAGATCTTGTTCTCTAGATATGAGAAAACATTTGTTTGTTTGGTGCAGACCCGACAAATATCAAACCATCTTGACTGTAAGAGTTTTTTTCAGCAAAAATGAAAATTGTGATGCAGAAATGATCATCCCCATCAATCATACTGCATGCTGTAATCGCAACATCTGTCACATTATGCACAATCTGATTTTATTACCACATAGTGCAGCTGTTCAGTACAGTTGTATTATGTAATGAAAATACTTTAGAAAAGTACAAGTCTGTCAAAACTGTACTTAGGTACAGTACTCGAGTAAATATACTTAGTTACCTCACAACACTGGGTGTTGCTAATACAATTAACAATGGCTCCATTGTATTCTGTGTGACAGTGTGCACATTCAACCATCATTATTTTTTATTATTTACACCTGTGCTGTTCATACAGGTCAAAAAGGTCTGTTAATTAGCTGTCTGTCTGTCTGTCTGTCTTTCTGTCTGTCTGTCTGTCTGTCTCTCTGGAAGTGCAGTGATTTGGGTGGTTGGTATTTGAGCCACAAGCTATGATGAGTGTAGGAACTACAATGCAGCAATTTCTGTTCTTGCTAGTTATATTATATATTACACATGTCAAAAACCTCTGGTCTTAACTTAATCTTGACCAAATCCCAAAGTACAGTTTTGGCTTTTATGCACCAAATTCCCAAATCCTCCAAAGAAAATTACATCACATCTCGAAGGTGATCTCATCATTTCCTCAACCAGGCCAAGTGTAAAAACAAATGAGGTTTTCTGGCCAGTAGATGTCTCTAATGTGCTGCAGAGAAAAAAAAAAACATCCACCACAACCTGCTGTGGATGTAAATCACTGCTGTGCAACCTGTGTACGTTCATTTCTTCTGCGGTGCTGTAGCGGGCTGAGGCAACGATTAGTTTGAAATACAGCCTGTTTTGTCTGATGATGCTTTGATGACTTGCTGCCACAACTCCATATTACGTTTCCATCTTGACATTTGTGAGCAATAAAATCTGAATTAGCCTGTAAAGAAGCAATTACGGCTGATTTGAATGCATCTGCATATGTCAAATAAAGTGATTTTAACTAAGAAGGTGATCATAGAGTCCTTAAAGAAACTTAAAAACAAGGAAGGTAATAAAACTTGGATCTAAAATAAGCACATAATGCAGAGCCAGAGCTTCTCTCTCTCTCTCTCTCTCTGTGTGTGTGTGTGTGTGTGGGTTTGTCAGTGTGTGGGTTTTCCTGTTGTCTGAGGAAAAGGATATTAAAGTGGCAAGCAATGACAGTGCAGAAGAAAAGACGTGAGGTGTCAACTCTGTCCCGGTGTCCTCTGCTCTGATCCTGCTGAAACAAGCTTCAGGGAGGTGACCGTCCTCGGACTGTCACATTCTGACATCCAAATCTTTCTGGAGTGTCTGCTAAGCAGAAAAAGTCTGAAATCAAATGGGGCCATTAGCTATGATCCCCCTTTGCTCCTCTGACAAACATAAAAAGTGTCAAGTTAGAGGGAGAATTGGAGATCCTTTTGCTCCTGTTCAACTGAGCGATAATTGAGCCCGCAGAGAGCTTTAGTGTCACTGTTACTGAAGGTCTGTCACTGCCTTCCTGTGTCTTTGTCCACCTTTTTGTGCTTTTGGTCCTGTTAGGTGATTTAATAAGGAAGAAAATATCTATCCTCAAAGTGCAGGGTTTGTTAATGTAACACCTCTAACTATGACCTTTAACTCAGCTGTCAGACACTTGCAGACAAAAATAGATCTTGATGAATAACAGTGAAAAATCAGCCAGAATCGATCCTTTTCTCATATTTTTGCACATTTCTCCCTTCTGTTTCACTGTGGATGGATGGATCTTTATAATCACAGCCAAATCTGGAATTAAACCACAGTTAGAACCTTTTCTTTAACACATTATTTAGCTAATTTAATAATTCTTGGCACGAATCAACTTTTTTTTTTTTTTTTTTTGCTGAAGAGAGAATTGAACTTTTGGCCATTTTGTTAATGGGAAGCACCAACAACTACACAAAAGAAACACTATAATGGAGATCAAAAGAAGAAAAATACCTGCACGCTGCTGTCTTGTTTCCAATTCTTTTTCAGTTATTTCTGTACAAAGACATGACAAATAAAAGAACAATTAACACAGACGGAAACCAATTTTCTGATGATCTTAAATTAACCTCAAATTTAGCCACTTTCAAATGTAAATTAAAAAGTTACTTTGGGGCCTTTGATTGATTCATTATTTTATTTTTCTTATTTCAGTTTGTTGCCAATGTGTTTGACAGGTGCTGTACAGGTGTGCAGTACAAAAAGGGACAAATCTTTAAACTGGGCTGACTGTGCTGAATCATCTTTGTCACTGACTGGATTTTTAGAAGTGGAGCTGCTGGCTCAGCTGTAATTCACAGTGTGTCACTTCCTTTATCAAAGCATATTAAAGCATCAAGAAAACCACAGAAAATCATAATCTGATAACTCTCATAAATAACAGGCTGCTGAGCTGACAGTATGTGCAGTGCTTATAGAACAGACCTGGGCAAAATGCGGCCCACTGAAAGGTATCGTGTGGCCTGCAGGTCCATCATGGCAATACAAAAAATTAAACATCTAGCAAAGACAGTCAGTAGCATTTTGCCTACCATTAAAAAATGATCAGACCTTTATTTTGAAAGGGGTCAGTGCTGCGTTCATTGGTAATGATAATGAACCATAGCTTTAATATTTAACTGTAACTTGTTTATGTTGTTCTTCTACTTCTACTGCTACTATCATTGCAACCTGTATGCAGCACGCATGGTATACTTTAAAATATCAAGGTTTGGACGTTGCCAACGCCAGGGTGACCAACAGTAGAAGTGCCCTATACAGAACACTTCTGACTATTCCATTATTAGAGATCTGGCCTTTAATGGGACCTTATATCATTTGTGTCTGGCTCATGGCAGCCTGATCAATTTCTCATGTGGCCCCCTCATGAAAAATAATTACCCACCCCTGTTGTAGAGGCTAGTTTATACTGAGCTGAACCTGACGGCTTGAACCAGCAACAGACTGATCGACGGTATGTGACCACTGATGTGTTCACTAACTGTTGTACGTGTGGAAGTAAGCTACCTTTAAAAGATGATGCATTCACTTGTATATACCGAAGAACCTTTAAAAGGTGATGATTTGCTAAGTACAAACTGAGGTGCCTTTGAACAGTGATGCGTTCACTTACTGTTGTATTTACTGAGGTGTCCTTGAACTGTGATGTGTTCACTTGTTTTGTATGTTGAAAAGAAACTGAATGGTGACATGTTCACTTACTGCCGTACATACTGAAGTACCATTAGAATGGTGATGCATTCACTTACCGTTGTATGTACTGAAGTGCCATTGAGCGGTGATGCACTCACTTATTGTTTTGCATGTGTGCAAGTGCAAATGAATGGTGATGCGTTCACTGAGGTGCCATTGAATTGTGATGCGTTCACTTGCTGTTGTGCATACTGAAGTAGAGCCCACCTGATACTGGTAAACTTTCGCTAGAACATTATTATTTTATTGTATTGTATTATTTAAAAAAATGTACAAAATCAAATATACGTAAAATACAGTCTATAAACTAAAAAAAAAATCTGTTGAATTATGTTCTGTAGGACAAAAAGATTTCATATCAGTGCATTTTTGACTACATTCTTTCTGATATTGAGCTGAGCTGAGATAAGCCAAATATTGGTTGTCCTATTGTGAAGCGTCTTTGAGTGTCCTGAAAAGCGCTATCCAAGTTTAATGCATTATTATTAATAATGGCCAACCATGCCATTGTGCCATTGAATGATGATGCGTTCAATTAGCTTAGGAAAAAAATAAGAAAACTATATAGTAACTAAGAATCTTTGAATTGAACTGAACAAAGTGATATCATAACTTGCGTTACAATCTGTACAGTATACTGTGCTATACAACTTAATATCTGATGGCTTTACTATGATGATATTCGTACATAAATATCCTCGATGTCATGGAAGCAGTTGGGTTTACAGTCTTGTAGTTTTGTGTTGATATGCTGGTCTTAATTACCAGTCTTACTCTCACAGAGGTGTTCTGACCTTCAGCGTAGAGACCGATTGAAGGTTGAAAGCACACAAAAACTGTCTGTCTTCCATATTCATCTCCAGCCACCATAGAGCCGTATTATTCTTTAGTTCCCCTCCTCGATGAATATTCATGGATTCATCTTTCAGCCTAGCGTGGAAAGAGGCAGCAAGCAGAGAGTCAGATATTCACTCACAGATACACACACACACACCCTGGAAGTATAAAATCCTCCTCTCCTGCTCTCAGCTTACAGGCTGACACACAACTACACGCACACAAACAGACACGCAGTCTGTTGACCTTGTCAGTGTACAGGGTCAATAGCCCCCTTCCAGTCCATTAAGTAGTTATTGGCGAGGTTGCTGGTCTGTATGAATAATGCAGGATGTTGTGCAAACATACGCAAGCTTTTGGCAAGTCAAGCATCACCGCATGTCATTTATAATATTACACACTGAACTCTCACAGAAATAAACTGAAATATATGACCTAACATTGCAGCTTTAGGATCACATTACAGTAAAACCAAAGTAAGAGCCGACAGAGGAAGTTAAGCTTATTTCACACACGTCAAATGAGCTTCTATCCTGAGAGCAAAGGGAGGCAGACGTTTTGAGGAGCCATGTTGGCGGGCAGCAGTTTGCAACAAGCAGATAAAATGTTCCCAAAACAAACAGACTTGAGATAATCTTGGTTCCTGTGGTTGCCAGGAACAATTAAACCAGGTGAAACTCTAATCTGATCCAACTGTTCTTTGTTAATGCAGCATTAGAGGAAAACAGACCAAGGTCGTTTGTGTCTCTGTAACTTACTTTCCATTACTTTTGGATTACCTCAATACCAATATGGTGAAATTGTTTTGCCCAATATATTTCTTTATGTCTGTCGTTGGTTCATTAATTGTTTGTCCAATTGTTCCTTCCTTTGTTCCTTCCTGTGGTATGTGTGAATACATGTTTACATCAATAGCTGTGTTTATGCATATTTAAGTGTACTTCTAACTGTATTTCTGTGTAGCTAACATTAGCAGTTGGTCGGTGTAGCTAACATTAGAGGTTGTTTTGCATAACGAACATCAGTGATTGATCTTTGTACCTAGCGTTAACTCTTGTTCATATAGCTAACATCAGTGGTTGGTCTGTGTAGCTAATGTTAGCATTTTTTCTGTGTAGCTACCATCAGTGGTTGGTCTGTGTAGCTAATGTTAAGAGGTTGGTCTGTGTAGCTAATGTTAGCAGTTGTTCTGTGTAGCTACTGTTAGAGGTTGGTTGGTGTAGCTAATGTTAGAGATTGGTCTGTGTAGCTAATGTTAGCAGTTGTTCTGTGTAGATAACATTAGCAGTTGGTCTACGTAGCTAATGTAATTGTTGTTTGTGTAAAACATGAACTGTTGTTTTGTGTAGCTAACATTAGCAGTTGGTCTGAGTATCTAATGTTAGCGGCTCCTCTTTACCTGTAAATGTTTCTTTAAATTAGATGTTGAGTTCTTGGATGATGACACATTTTCACAGTTGAAGGCAGAACTGTAACTGTACTGTGGCGTTTTTTCTCTTTTCTGATTTGATGAATCTGCTAATTACGCAATCCTAGTACATGTAATTACTCCACAAGCCTGGTTATTGTTGAGTTTTGGTGTGGACTCTCAGAGAGGAGAGGAGAGGAGAGGAGGAGAGATATGTGGATTATGTGTTTACAGCGTACGTACACAAAGTGATAGGCAGTGCAGCAGATATCTGTCGGGGACAAGGACAGACAAGCTCACACAGCCAAACACAGATAAGAACGAAGAGGAAATGCACTCATACTTATTCAACTTCTGCTCTGAAATGAACCCTGTTACTCAGTAGTTTTTCCAATAACCTTTGCATGACTAAGCAATGATTATGACAAACTTTATCAACTAACAAAACTCCCTGGCCTGCCTTTGAGCTGCCAGGGTCCATTAAAAGCTATGAAATATTATGTTGCGGAAATCGAAGCATTAGAACGAAGAGATGAGAGCGTGTGCTGATGGAGGACTTCTTCACTTTATCTTTAAAGCTGAGTCCTGGGCTTTTTCTTTACTGAGCCTCGCGATCAATCATCAATTATTCTCTGAAAGGCTGTCAGACATCTAACTGCCAAATGTGCTGGACAGCAGCGGCACACTTTGATCAAGAGAAGTTCTGCTTGCACAAAGTTTGCTGGTGTAATATTGTGAAATAGCTTAAATGAAGCCACTTCTTATCATACTTTATGGCCAAAAGTATGTGGACACAACTTATATTACACTCATATAAATGTGTTTTACAACGCATTCCAAAAGCACCAGTCTTTCAACAAGATTTTGAATCTGGCTGCAGAGATTTTAAGCCATCAGTGAGGTCTGCTATTGACACTGAACCATTTCTGTAACTGGCTTTATGCACAAGTGTATTCTGCCTTACAAAGTCTAACTCCAGGACTTCACAAAGGGTGAGAAATTGGCGTTAAAGTTTTTTCACAGGCCAGATTTTGTAGTTCCTACGCTGCTTTTTCTTTAAAACAGAGCAAAACTGATAGGGATGTCCCGATACAACTTTTTCACTTCCGATACGATACCGATATTGCAGCCTTGAGTATTAGCCGATACCGATATCGATCCGATACGATATCAGCACGAATCATACATACTTTTATTACTTATTTTGTAGTGTGGAATGTTAGAAAAGGCTTGATCAATTGATTTGTGGCGGGCGGCACCAACGTTAGGGTGCATTACCGCCACCTACTGTGTTGGAGTGTGAACCAGAGTCACCTATGGATAGAAGTGCTGGAGCGGAAAATGGACTGCTTATCGGAGCGCTTATATCGGAGATTTTAGATGCAGTCCGATAAAATCCGATACCTCGTTTTTTGGCTGATATCGGACCGATATCCGATATCAATATCGGATCGGGACACCCCTAAAAACTGAACTCTAAAACTTTTTCACAAGATAAAATAGATATGAAGAAGGTCATTTTTAGTTATAGCTCAATTTTGACCAAAAATGTAGTTACTATGGTTAGCCTTTGGCAGCTGTATAGTCACATTGAAACAAGCAATTACCTCCCCCAAACAGCAGCTAGTTCCCAGAGCCTGGCTCTGTAATAAGATTTAAAAAAAATCTACCCATCAGCAGCTTCAAAGCTCAATAAATAAATCAATCTGATAAATCTCACACACTGTTGTAGTATGCTCAATATCAAAGAATTTTGGATGCAGCCAGGGGTTGAGTGTTGGCTAAGGCTAGTAGACATGCTAAGCTAACTTCGAGCAAGACAGTGAAAAAAGTCCAGTTACCCCCAACAACTTTATACAACAAACTAATTTATCACCTGAGGTGATATGATGTTGAAGAAGCTGATGATGCCTCACTTCAATGATTTTTGTCCATGAAAGTTAAGTGGACAAATTCTTATTTACAGGTGATTATATACTATAATATTCAGCCAATAGCTTCCCCTAAATCTTATCCACCGGACCTTTAAACCTCACTAAACTACAAATGAACAACTCATTATGATCTCAAACGTTGTTCAACCTTGTTCATTTTCAAATCTTGCACTGATTCCACACTTTCGAACATAATGTGTCAGGCTGATGTTTGGAGGAAATGTGTGTAAAATGATGCACAAGAGACCAAGAATATTTAGTTCTAGGAAACCTGAAGAAGCTCCTCTACTGACTACTACTACTTGAAACGTTTGTAAGACACTAAGAAATGTGTTGCTATCATGTTACAAACATAGCTGCTGCTCTCATTTCCTAAAAAAAAAGCTGACATTTTGGAGCTATAAGGTTTTAAAGTATCGCCTTCTTGGCTGTAATGGCTCTGGTGCCGAGAGCAGGCTGGTATAGTGGAAGATGATGAGGCCCCGTCTCAGGCAGGCACAGCTGCCATAAATCTGAGCGAGCTGACACAGGACTGTAGTGGAGGAGATTGGTGCGATGTCAGTGTGTAGCTGGGGAAAAGAGACGCACTGAATCACAGCTCTGGGGAATGAGTCCTCTCATGTTTTACAGTGCTGAGGTGAGGAAACAGAGGTGCGTCGTGCAGCAGCTTGTTCTGTCCCGGCAGAGTGATGGTGACTGTGATGATGCAATTTGTTTCAGAGTGCTTGTTATAACAAGGATGATGGGGATGAAGATGATAAGGTGGGGGAGTACATGGAAGAAGGTGAAGAGGAAGAAATAATGAAGATGATGATGGTTTTAAATGTCATGATAGTGCAGAAAATAGAGAGCCGCTGTTCTGCTAACTTCTGTAACTCAATGCAGTTTCTTATTCAGCATTTCTTTCATCTGCCTTTCTGGAAAAATGAAGCACGTCTCTGAGGTTTACTTTCCATATTCTAAGACAAATTGGCATCCACTGCAGCACTTGCAAGAAACTCAAACCTTTGTTATTTTAACTTAGTTTAAACCTACTACAAGGAGGTTATGGAACAGTCTCAATTTATTACTGATGTCTCTATATGACCTACATTAAACCAGACCATCTGCAAGAAGATTGGTTATTTCTATAATTATTCTAAATGGCTTGCACTGGGTCTGATTCTCCTTGAAATCGGATGAAACGAGCCTGTTTTTACATTTTCACAGGCGAAGTTTCAGCAAGTAGCACGTTAGCTAGTTAAAAGAAGCAGGAGGAGATTTTTATCTAGATAATTTTATTTTAGACATTATATTTTGTGGTTATTATGGTAGAAACAGAAAAAAATGGCATTCATCAGACCCTGAGATGTGTGCTTGAACCCGACGGGACGTAACGGGTTTGAGTTGGGATGGGCATTATTTCTCACATATTCCACAGGCTTACTTTAGGTTTGGGGGCTTTACTATTATTAGAATAATAATAATTATCATTATTATCATGATTTTGTTCATTTGTTTGCTTTATTTTATTTTTATTTTTGTCACCTGCCCTATGATGCCCATCCTTACCTAAAGGCAAAGTGAGCCACACACCGTACTGTTGAGAACGGTTCTGTTCCAGTGGTTTATTTTTGATAATAAGCATTGTTACAAATGTCAGCGGACTTTCTTAGTTCTCACAAGTGAACAAATACATGTTTCTCTCTCAGCTAGAGAGCAGAAGCTAATGCTAATTCCATGCTAAAGTTCCTTGAGCTGGTTAAAAATTCTGTCCCCTGCTGACTTTTTAAATGTTTTTGGCTGATTCGAAATGAGAACCTGTAAAAGTGTCTTATAAATGAATGTAAATTAATGCTAAAAGATTGAGGCTAAAGCTAACACATCCTAAAAAGTTAGCATCATCATCAGCTGATTATAAGAGCAATTAAAATTATTTTAATTCTAGCATAACCCTGAGACATTTTGAGAGCTTACTATAGAAAAACATACTTTTGACTTTGTATTTTCAAACAGGAAACTTCACGTTTGTTCCTGTAGGGTAAACTTCCCAAAACCAAATAAAAGAGCAGGACAGAGCTTCAAACGTTACTCTGATATACTAGCAGAGGCGGGAACCAAGTCATTGTTTTGCAAGTCAAGTCTTTGCACTCAAGTCCCAGGTAAAGACTGACAAGTCCCAAGTCAAGTCCAAAGTCCTAAACTTTGACCTCTGAGTCCTCAACAAGTCATAATACTCTCTTCACCAAATGTGATGTAATTTTAACAACGGATCCTTGACTTACTGTTCTTTGTGCAACTTCAAATGTTGAATTAAGTTGGAAGTTGTCACGTCTCTCCATGTTTTCTCACTGCAACCTGACTGGATGATGTCAGATTGATTCAAAGTGGATATGTCTCATCTTGCTCAGAATGAACAGTGTTGATTCAGTAGTAGATCATTTTTTTAAATAACGTGTTTCTTAATCTTTGGGCTTGGCAGAAGGTTTCAAGTACCTTCAAGTCAAAAGTCCAAGTGAAGTCATGTTTGTTTTTGTCAAGTTGAGTTTGTGACTCAAGTCCACACCTCGGTACACTACCATCTTAACACCCATGCTGTGAATGTTTTAGTACAACAGGCATCTTCTAACCTGTGACTGTGAGCTAGCTGGACAACATTTGCAGGTTACATCAGAGCAGATTAGTTTAGTTTAGTTTATCTTAATTTTCAACTGTAGTAACCCCAGGCAGGTAATAGCTGAAAGCACGGACGTCAAGAATAAAAGCAATGGAAAAATACAATCAACAATAAATCACAATGCAAAGAAAAAACAACAAAACTCCAGATACAAACAAAGCCTGCACGGCCTGAACAAGTCGGACAGACAGCTGACGCACAGAATCAACCAGAGCAAAGTGCCATCAACAAATAGCACAACACATGAACTCACAGTTTAATCTATTCTTTACACCTTTGCTCTTCTGTGTTTTTGATTTCATGATAGAAAAGATGCACTCCGAACACAGTATCTCTCTTTCTACAAGCCTCAAGATGTGATTGGACAATCATTCTTCAGGGACGGGATTTAGCAAACAGTTCATTCCTTTATATTGCCAAAAGCGCATGATAAAGTATTTTTTCTATAATTTATATACATCCATTATTGAAAAAGTTAATAAGAAAGGCCTCAGAGTCAAATTGGCGTGACCTCTCATAATGAAATGCAGCTGACCCGAGCTTGACTCTCAGCACAAGCTTTTAACAAACCATTGACTCTGTGTTGCGCAAGGATTTTTTTACCCTCTTGTATTGATCTTTGCTTTGTGGCTGCCTCAGCTGACAAGCAGCAGGAATCTATCCGTGCTCTGTTAAGTGTCCTATGGAGATTCACCGAGGCATGCCTTCAATTGCTCAGCGCAATCTCGGCCTCTTCTTAATAGCCTGCAGTGCTCCTCAGTCTGGTCTTCATTAACGTGTCCTTTTCATCTTGGTTGTCATGGTCCTGTGTGTCTGTGTGGTTAGGTTATATAATACTTTGATTTAAAAAAAACAAAAAACTCAAGGACATATGACTGTCTGAAAGCCCTCCCAAATGTAGAACACTTCAAGTCTTTGTGTGCGTTGTTTACTTACATTTTCTTTTCCTACACTGTTCTCTACAATTTCCATTTCACCTTTTTAATAAAAGCTGCTGGACTGTGAAGCCGTGATGAAAAAAGTCCATGATAGTGTCCCTGACAAAGTCTTATGTTTAATTTTATGAATATATACTGGAATATTGTTAATAAACCCGAACAAACAACAAGAAACAAGACTATAAACATTCACAGTAGTTGGACACAGTGGTGAATGGAGCTATATGCTAAAGTGAATGTGCTCACGTGTTGATGTTAAACAGGTATAATGTTTACCATGTTTTTAGCACGTTGACATGACAACATTTGCTGAGCAAGTTGCAGCTTAGGCGGCTGAAAAATGAAGCCAAAGCAGAAGCGGCAAAAACAGTTCCACAAATGGCCACTAAAAGGGTCAGTTCACCCCCAAATCAATAATACATTACTGTCACTGTAGAGCTATTTATCCTTCTAGATTTCTTCAGTGTGAGTTGCAGAGTTTTCTACAGATATTGACTGTACAGATGTCTCCCTTCTCTCCAACATAATTGAACTAGATGACACTCGGCCTGTGGTGCTCAAAGTGCCAAAGAAATACATTTGAGGAATTTAACAGCGATGCACCAATCATGACCCAGTTACCCAAGATAATCCACAGACCCTTTTGTGAGCAGTTTCATGTAGGAACTACTTTAGACCTTGCTTTTGAGCTTTTTCAAATTTATTTCTTTTTTTAGCACAACAAGCTGAGTGCCATCCACTTCCATTATGTCAGAGAGAAGGCAGACATTAGTCGATATCTCCAAAAACCTGCAACTCACTCCAAACCTATTTAGACTGATTAATAGCCCCACAGGCAGGGTTATGAGGGTTACTTTAAAAAATTATTCTGATACAGTTACTAATTACATAATAAAAATGCAGTCTGTGACCTTATCCAAATTTCACAATATTAAAGTAATGTAACTTGATTACTTTCTCTTACTTTTGGATTACCTTAATACCAAAAATGGTGAAAGAGCAGTTGCACTTTGTAGCTAACGTTAGCGGTTGGTAGGGTTGGAGGCCGGCCCGGGATCCCGGGATGTGCAAGTGTCATTTCTCGCCCGGGAAATGCCAGCGGGACCCGTCCTCCCGAAGGTTGATTTTTTTTTTGCTAAATATTACAGGGAATGAGGTAAAAAATAAATAAATAAATAAATAAAGATGCCGAATCTGTGTAAAATGTCTCTTTTTTTCTCTAATATATGTTGTTACTTGTTGAATACATTTTACGTATAGGCCTATATTTCTGCGCATATAGAAAAAAATATTTTAATATAGTAGGCCGGCAAGCGGAGGCATTTGGCACTAATTAACCAACAGGAGCAGCTATTACATTAACGTTAGCCCACTCTGCGACCATGGCGTCAGTTGCCTGATGATATCTTTTACTTAATCGCGCATATTTCTGGAATGCCGATAGATAGAAACTTACTTTTTTCTTTGGCGAAAAGGGGACATCTCAGCCTTTCAAACGGCACCTCCGCTGTCTGTGTTATGCTTCCTTGATTTTCAGTGTCCAATAGGAAAACCGTGCGCCGTCACATGGTGTGCCAGTGTCCAATAGGGGACCCGTGTGCTGCACAAAGATCCTCTATTCACGGTGAGATGGCTCCTCCGTTGACTTCTATGATCGCTACAACTGAATCGCAGCCGTGAATATAATAATTGCTACGTAAAAGACCATTTAAACGACCATTTAAATGTCCATTTAAACATTTGGATAGTACGTCATACCACGGTTATACCGTTGCTATTTTCCTTGTAAATATGATAAATTATCATTATTCAGTTGAAATTAGCCTACTTATCTACATACCATAAATGCATTTTATTAAGGACTTCCGGTTTCACGGGAATACCGGGAAATGTATCAAAAATTCCCGGGATTTAAAATGGGCTAAATTCGGGAAAAATCAGCATCCCTAGTGGTTGGTCTGTGTAGCTAACATTAGCAGTTGGTCTCTTTAGCTAACATTAGCGATTGGCCTGTGTAACTATCGTTAGCAGTTGCTCTGTGTAGCTAACATTAGCGGTTTGTCTGTGTAGCTAACATGAGCGATTGGCCTGTGTAACTATCGTTAGCAGTTGCTCTGTGTAGCTAACATTAGCGGTTGGTCTGTGTAGCTAACATTAGCGGTTGGTCTGTGTAGCTAACATTAGCGATTGGTCTGTGTAACTTACATCAGCGGTTGGTCTTAGCTGTAAATATTTCATTAAATTAGGTGTTGGAGAGAAAAATGTGTGTTTTTTTGATTTTGGACTGTCCTTTTAATGTTTTGGAGAAATCTATTTCATTCAAGAACTGAGCCAAACCAAATAAGAAAAACTGTGAGAAAAAACAACATTAGTAAATTTATCAAGAGCCTCTGCTGTGTCCCTCACTTGTGAAATCAATCCTTTGGAAGGATCACACTGAAAGTCTCCATGTGTGTCATCCTCAAACATGAGTCATCCGAGGTTTTTCCTGCTGATGTTTGCAGCGCTTTTATATTTTTGGGGATGGAGGAGGGGGGGTTACTCTGTTTTTCTTTTATTTATTTATTTTTTTTGGTATGATGATGCGTACGATAGGATTGCATTGTAATATCCGGGGGCTGGCCCAGAGTGGAGTGGGCGTGTCCACGCTCTGCTCTCCTTCCTACCAGGAAAACGCTGGAGGAGACCCACGGAGCCACACAGACCGACGCGCACTGCAGAGGAGCGAGCAGGAGGACACGGACACCGGCGAGGATTTAACATGTCAGCTTTCTCACGCACCGAGGGACGGCGCAGTGCAGTCACCGCACATGCACTGCCTCTGCTTTAGTGCTATTTACCACTTATGCGCTGCTGAAATCTTCACTGCTGCTGCTGGTCCATCCCCTGCTCCTCCTCCTCCTCCCCTCTCTTCCTCCTCCTCCTCCTCCTCCTCCTCCTGCTCTCCGCCGTCCCGTCGCCAGGATGGACAAGACGCTCTGCAGTCCGCATCCCGGGACCAACAAATCCAACTCTTCCTCATCGGACCGTGGGAACTCGAGGAAGCCCGGGAGGACCGGGTCGCACAGCCCCGGCTCGGGCTCCCTGGGCGGCCCGGCCGGAGCAGGAGGCAGCCGGGGAGCAGTGGTGGTTCTGGGGAACAGCATGAATCTGCAGCAGCAGCAGCAGCAGCAGGCGCGCAGGAGGCAGCTGGAAGGAGTGCTGAGCAAATACACCAACCTGATCCAAGGTTGGCAGAACAGGTGAGAGGGCATGGACGGAGTTTAGATGGACAGAGGAGAAGAGACGAGTGGGGGAGTCAGACGCGAGTCACTTTCAGGTTCAGGTGTCAGATGGC
This sequence comes from Lutjanus campechanus, assembly GCA_027495735.1. Taxonomy (NCBI): domain Eukaryota; kingdom Metazoa; phylum Chordata; class Actinopteri; order Lutjaniformes; family Lutjanidae; genus Lutjanus; species Lutjanus campechanus. Next base: position 14,802 of record JAJHUR010109292.1, on the reverse strand, counting down.
CTCGTGTTATTATTTGCCCCCGTCCACGTTGCACTTTAACCACCACGTCACCGAGAGGGGGAGGAGGAGGGGTGAGGAGGTGAGGGGGTTCATATCCAAACCATCTGAAACCTTGTTCACATGCTGCATGTAGGCCCGCCAATGAACTATTTAACTAACTTATTATAATGTAAACAAACACTAAAAACGACAAAACCAGATACTAGAATAGACACCAGGTTAGTCCTGCATTTTTATTGTACTTTGTATCAGAGATGTTTTGATCCAACTCTACAGTCATTTTAAGGCTAGATTTAGTGTAGTGCTGCAACTATTGCTTGATTACATGATTAATTGTCAACTGTTAAATTTATTACCAACTATTTGGATAATTGATTAATCTTTTTGAGACATTTTTTAAGAAAAAATGTCAAATTCTCTCATTTCTCTATTCTCAAACACGAATAATTTCTTGTTTATTTAGTCCTCTACGATGGTAATCTGAATATCTTTGTGTTATGGACACAAGAAGACATTTGAGGACATTATCTTGATTCAGAGATTGATCAATAATGACAGTAATCGTTAGTTTCAGCCCTAATTAAGTGGTAGTGTTGTGTTCAGAGCTGAAACTGCAACTGTTTTGTTAACTGGTCAGTTGTTAAAGTCATTTTTATGCAAAACATGTAAAACTTCACTGGTTTTGAGTTCTCAAATGTGAATATTTGCTGGTTTTCTTCCGTCTATAATAGTTAACTGAATATGTTTGGGTTTTTAACTCTTGAGCAGACAAATCAAGCGATCTGAAAATGTCAAACTCAGGCTTTGGGTAATTACTAAGCTAAACTATAAGAGTGCACTCAGTAAAGTGCAGATACTCACCAGGTAGCAGATTGTGAAGCACAATCTGTGAAGCAACACTACATCCTGATGAAACGAGTGGAGATGTGCAAATTTCCATCAACATTAAAGGGACAGTTCACCCAAAGATGAAAATTCTGTCATTGCTTGCTCGCCCTCATGCTGATTGAAGGTCTGGTTTAGTTTTTTAGTCCACAAAACGCTGCTGGAGTTTCACAGGAAAACTTCATTTCAGAATCTCCCAAGGAACTGAAGTTAATGCTGGCCAGTTTTCAAATGTAAAAAAAAACAACAAAAAAACAACAACTGCAAAACAAACAAACAAACAAACAAACAAAAAAAACAAAACATAAAATGCCTCCATAATGCTCGTCTGGTGTAATCCAAGTCTCCTAAGGCCCTGACATACCATGTTGACTTGAAAAAATGTTTTTAGCCTAAATCTTCACTGGAGATCCTCAGTTTGGAGCCACATTCATGTGCACATGCACACTGTCTGAACTGGATGTGTGTGTTGTGACAGTGTGCATGCAACCAAATGGCATGTCGGAGCTTCAGGAGACTTGGATTACACTAGACAAGCAGTATGGAGGCATTTTATGCTTGTTTTGTTTATTTGTTTTTTTTTACATTTGAAAACTGGTCATCATTCACTTACATTATTTGGGAGATTCTGTAATGCTCTTTTCCTCCTTCAGTGTGCATGAGGGTGAGTAGATAATGACTGAATTATCATTTTTGGGTGAACTATCCCTTTAACACGACCCCCACATACGTTGTCTCGAGGTGAAACAAGATTTCAAACTGAAGCAGTTGTTGGTCACTTGGGGCCCCTGGTGGAAAAAAGAACGACTGCTTGATAGCAATAAGATTTATCGTGGTGCTGTAGTATTAGATTGTAAAAGTGTACCTAATAAAATGGTTACTTGGTGTGTAGGACATTTAGCCTGAAACATCTGCAAGCACAACCCTGTGTTCACTGACCATAGATGTATCTGCTCTCCTGTTACAGGTGGCTGTGGTTACTGTTGTTTCCTTATTATTTTATTTTATTGCATTAAACAGACATTGTGCTAATGTTCTGTGGTTCTGTTGCTCATGAAGCTCTGCGACCGCTCGCTTAATGAAGAATGTCTCTGCAACAGCTGTCGAGATCACAGCAGTGTGTTATTGTGCGTCTGTACTTCATGCAGCATTCATGGGTTCACTCCCTACCCCTGTCCGATTTACTCAACTCAGGCGCCGCTGAATACTGACAGTGAGTTTTTTATTAGTGCGATTCCAGTTAAAAATATTACTCAAGCCTACACTTGTTGTTGTGAAACATGTGGTTGTGGTTGAGTTTTTTTTCCTTTAGAAGAATAGAGTCTTTTCTTTTGAATTTCCTGTTAGCTGCCGACCTCCTGCACAGTTAACATGAATTATGCAGGATTTCTGTTCTGTGGCTGTGGTGTGATTTGGGATTCTTTTTTAACAATATGCACACAAAGTAACTGACTTATATAGTGTCCTATAGTCACTGTAGTCGTGCTGCAGAGAAGCTGAGGCTGTATGGTGTGTATGAGCTGGGCTGGAAGCCAGTGTATGTGAGAGGGGTGGGGTATAAGGAGGCGGAGGTGTAGAGGAAGAATGGCTGCTCTCTGCTCTCCCATTTAACTGACAGACAGATGATGCACTGAACTGCATCTTGATAAGCACCCAGAGGAATACCTGAGAGTAAGACTCATCCTGGATGAACAGAAAAGAAGCACATGCTCATATTAGAGGGGTAAAAGTGAGGTGATGTTGATCAATAGAAGTCTAAATTGGGAGGGATTTGCTGTGTGTCACCTCTGCTCACACAAACACTTGAACACATACACACACATATGCAAACAAATATCACAGTATATAATGTGTGTGGGGTGCATTGAGCAGGATCGTGCTGAGTTGTTAGCAGGAAGGGTATTAAAAGGATCAGTTTGTTCTTGCTCCTGGAGCGATGATACCTGTCCCGTTTCAATTTCACTCTGCCTAAAGGCGAAGGTCTTGCTTTCAAGGAGAGACTCTTTCGGATCGTTGACCCTGAGTGAGCGCCCGGGCCTCTGGCTCAACCGAACGTGTAGACACAGATAGTGAGCATTAACGAAAAGACATCCTCACGATGTAGCCCAACGTGAAAAGCCTCTTTTAGTTTGCAGTCTGATCAGATAAAATGTTTCTTGTGAGCTCACAAACCTGGATTTGTTACAGTTTTGCTGTTATTTGTACCACTATGTGTGCTGGTAAAGGGATAGTTACATACAGTAGATTTATTAAGAATATTTTTACAGCTTTACCTGGCTGTCAGACAGCTTTTTTCCAATGGTAAAATGCAGTAAGCCAAATACCGCTCTCTCTCTCCAAAGTTACCGAACTCCACTGGCAAAATTGGCAATTTTACCTTGTAGAACACAGGAGTTGCTGGTCTTCCAGTGCCTTGATCTGTTAGTTTGTCTGCATTACTGTGTGTATCTTGTGAATCCAAACTGTCCTACTAAAACACCAAAGTCACACAATAACACAAACAAACAATAACACAGACAAACAGCAACTCCTGTGTTCTGCAAGGTCAGATGACAATGATTTTGCCAAATGAGTCTGGTTGAGCAAGACAAGTGATATTTGGCTCATATAGCAGCGGATTTCCACCAGAAAAGGCTGTCTGATGGCAAGGAAAAGTGGTGAAAATATTCTGAATATACCATCAACTTGAACTGATATTGATGTTTGTTTGTTTTTTTGTTTGTTTTTTTGGCTGGACGTATTTGTAGGTGGCTAAAATATGTTTTGTTGCTTGCTTTGCGTCTTTACTGGTGCTCCTCTCTGCATCTCTGCACTGGGGGGTTGCCTCCTCCATCCACTGTAGGTAATACACTGACTATTGATATGTACCTCATGAAACCCCACTTCAAATAATGTAAACTATCCTTTAACTCATCAGTAAACAATTTTGATATCTCATTTTCTTGTGAAGGAAACCAGAAAGTTTAATAATCATATTTTGCTCTGTGCTGGTTGTTCCAAATATAGTACGGAGATTAGATGTGACTAATCGAAGCGTGATGTTTATCTGTGCCTGAAATTAAAATGAGTTAACCCTAGATAAGTGGATTAAGATGAAGAGGCCGTTATGCCACTTATGCATCCAGAAAAAAAGCCATCTTTAAGAACCTATCTTCTTTAAAAATGTCTGTTTGGAGGAAAATGTTGCATGTCGGTCATGAGATTAGGTTGTATTGTGAGTCATGTTGTTTCTAAAACTATATTTTGCATAACGGCTACTAAAATACTGGTTTGGAACGGCATTATAGGCCAACAATCATTAGAGCAGAGTTCATGTTTTTCTTGCAACAGTATTTTAACAAAATAAAAAAAGACAAAGTGAAGCTCAGTTTTACTCCAGATCCATGACAGCAACTTCAAGTACTTTAAATATTACTGTCTTCATTGTTTTACAGTAATCCGTGTGAGAAATAAAGACACAATCAATAATTTGAACTAAATAAATATTTGACATTTTCATATAAATTATTGAAGAGTTTATCTTCCACATGCAAGCATTTTTGTGTCTCTTAGCATATAAAAATGAGCAAATGATCAGAATTGAAATTAACAACATGAGAAAACAGTGATCAAAATTATAAGTTAAGTCTTAAAGGTACCATGTGGAGTTTATGTTTTGTTAAACATAAGAAAGTTATGTTTACATTCCCTGTTTCTCACCAAAACCCATTGTGTGTGTCCCCGAGAACCCATAAATGTGTTGAATGCATTTTCTTCCTCATAAAACATCTTTTTTTGGAAGTCTTTGAAACCTGCATTGTTTACATTCATGCACGTTTGCTTGCTAGCAGTCTTATTCTTTTCTGCCTTTGTCGGCTCACAGCTACATTTCTTGGCACTGCAGCCAAATTTTGATCAGGGTAATAGCATGAAACCATCAGCAGGATGGTGCATCACGTTATCGTCTGCACACAGATGTGCGAGTGCATCCTCGTGCACGAGATACTAACACAGCAGCTCCAAAAACTCCACAAGGTACCTTTAAAGGATTTAACTCGGTAGTGAAAAGCAGGTTTCAATCGTCTTGCTCACATTTGTTCATAGATAGTGCCTTTAATGTGAGAAAACATACATTATAATCCAGTTTTTCACTGATCCCTGAGCTTGTGAGTGCTTTCTCTGCCACATGGGATACTTTAATGAAGATATATTAGGTTTTTACTCGAGGCAGACAAAGAATGTGAACTAGAATTTAGGAAAAAAAGCTACGGTGATGTTTTTTCTGAACTCATCAGGCCGAGAGGAAAAATCTGGACAAATCATTGTTCCTCTGGTCGTGTTTAACATTGACAAACTGTTAATATCTTTAAGTGCCTACAGTGTTTATATATAGAAACATTTTGAAGGAGGCTGTGGCACTGGTGGAAGACTGTGTTGGAGTAATTACAGTCGTCAGTCACGTTCCAATCTTCATCTTGTGGAGAAACACATTGTGTGTGTTTGGCAGGCGGTGTCGTGGTGGGCAACAGACCTGAGTGGAGCTAATTCTGCCACTGTGTGGGTGGCCATGTGTCAGTGTGAAGTGCTGCTATGTTGTGGAGGTGCTGTGTGTGTGTGTGTGTGTGTTGGAGAAAATGTGCTGGGTAGCCATTTTTTGTCTCAAAACATACACATACTGCATACATGCTGTACGTGTGAGGACTCTCATTTACATAATGCATTTCTTAACTCCTAGACTTGACTTTAACGATAATTTTAGCTTATTTCAGCTTTGGTCCTTTTTTTGTATGTTTGTTTTTATATTTATTATATTATATTTATTTAATAATAACACACTATTCATTCAAGTTAATTGCTGAATTGCAGAAACTTTGCAATAATAATGTAGCACTAATGCGCAGTTCAATCCTATTCTCGTCTATGAAACATGAGTAAACTCAAAGCCTTGTGGGACAGCAGGTGATGCAGCCTTTACAGACTTTATGCAGATGAAGACACATTTCCCCAGGAAGCTCTGTGGTGATTTTTTTTTAAAACAGACAAAAAAGTGATGCAGTGTTGGACCAGACTTAATCTTTTTTTTTTCCTTAAAGCACAGTTTCATTGAATGCAAAAATCAATAGAGGATTAAAAGAAAAAACTAGAAAATTTGTAACAGAGGTACCACCGCAATGCTAATGAAGTTGGGTCGTAGTGTTAAACGTAAATAAAAACAGAATGCAGTGATTTTTTGACCTACATTCAGTTAAATACAGTACAAAGACAATATACTCAAACAAAAACGAATGACTGACAAAAAGTCATCTAAATTCTCATAGAAAGTTTTTTTGTTGGTGCTTATATACTCAGTGTTTACTATCGAGCAAGTTACCCGCTACCTGTGAGTTGTTGGCTTTAAGTGAGCCTTCATTGTAATGAAAAAGTCAAATGGAGTAAAGAAGTTTTTTTAAAAGAAACCCCAAATCTCTGAATTAGCCAAACTTATTTGGGAGAGAAACATTAAGGTAAACAGTGTAATTATTATCCACACCACTCTGTTGTAAATGTCCATTAGAGTTTATAAACTTCTTGGTTCCACTGTGACCTTCCTACAGCTTTTCTGTGCAACATTTTTGGTGCACTAATTTTCAGTTTAATCCCCAGTGTTTAAAATATGCTGGTTAATATATAATAATGTCCAACTCAAACCCTAAACTTAACTGCAAACCTAATTCTTAACTTAGCCCAAGTCGTAACCTTTATAGAGTCCTGTGAAGCAGAAAAATGTTCCCTCTTTGAAGGTCTAAAACACAAGTGGGTCCCCGCAACAACAGAAATACACTCACATTGTGAAGTCTGAATATTCATCAGCTTAGTGCTGCATGACAGGATGTTCACTTGAGAATCTATTTCAGGATTAATACTCTACATTAAACAGGCCGGAGGATCCCAGACCAGACCAATCAGGTCAAAACACAAACACACACATTCACTTACACTCATGTACACACACTCAAAAAGTGTGTGTTTAACATGTGTGCAGTGATTGGATGATATCCCCAAGTGTTGGTATTTTATTACAGATACAAAAAATTGTCATGTGTCAGATAAGATTCATGTGAGCTTTTGCGAGATTAATGTAATGCAAACAGTTCAGGACCTACAGAATGTGTGTGTTTGCATGTGTGTGTTTGAACATCTGGTCATGTTTAGTGTGTGATAATTCAGGTAGAAGTTAGTTGTTGCTGAAGCAGATCAGAAGCTGGTGGTTGTGGATGCTGGTTTCCAGGGAGATGATGCTGGAGATGGACTTCATGAAAAAAGCAAAACAAGAAAATAATGATTATTTTTAAACTACACATGAGGTCTGGAGTTCAGCTTTTCATGCAGGAGATATCTCTCTGTTGTTGGTTCACTGTCAGGTTGTTTTTGTGCACACTGTGTAGGTATTCCAGCATTTGCATGCGGATCACAGAATACTAAACATTCAGATCTCTCTCATTCTTCTTCTCAGATATCTGGTTGTACAATACGAGGCTGGATCAGCGAGCAGCGCTACATGTGTAGCTTCTAAATTTATTTCTTCCTAAGCGGTCAGCGGGGTGGGGAGTACATGGTGGGGGATGAATCATTTCTTTGCAGATGTGCTCACAGGAAAGGAGCGCTGCTGTGCTGCTTTGATCAAAGCTGTGAGTCGGGTTAATGCGGCTCTGGTGGGTGTCTCTGTGGCACAGAAGAGAAGGAAAACTTAGTGAGTTTGATTTCTTGTTGATTAAAAAAGTAGTTTGGTTTTTGCTGCCTTTTTTTGAGGTTAATTAGTTTTTGCTGCCTTCATACTGACTTAACTGCAGTTGGTTTGTTTGCTGGTAGTTCAACTCAAGGTCCAACACTTTCAATCGAATCACACTGAGTTTGCTGAGTTGTCACACAACTATTGGTGTTAAAACTTTCAACTTTGGAGTCAACAATTAAGCATGTACAGTACTTTGACAAGTGACCAAGCTCTGCTGGTGAAAAAAGCTGATGAGAGTCTTCATCTGCTGATGAAGATCATTTGATACAATTGAAAGCTCAAGAGCAGGTGAGTAGGTGTACCAGTAAGTGAAGGTTTCTCTGTCAGCTGCTGTTTCCAAGGTTAAGAATCAGGTGTCCAGCTTGTTTTTTGCAGCACTGTGATCAACACTCAGACTTGAACCTTGTGGTTTAACACTGAATCAAATCTTTGTAATGTCAAAAGGTCTCCTGTAGTGACAAACCTGCTTTCTGACTTGGAGCTGGTTAATTTCTCTGATGGCTTTTTTGTCATTCAGGTTTTGTTTTACCTTATTGTTCCTCCTACATCACCGCAGCAAACTGAGAAATTAAAACTACTGGAGGTCAGCAAAAAGAGCACTTTCAGAGGGTGTTAAGTTACTCTTTAATCACAGTCATGAGCCTGAGGGACACATGCAGTCAAAATGATACTTTCTGAGTACACGAGGACCGGCCATGGTCTGTGTGATGTGAATTTTGTCATCAGAGGGTGCCTGTCTATGTATGTGTGTGTATGTGTGATGTGCACTAAGCTTTAACAAGCTTCCTCCGTTTCCCCCAAGCAGACTCCACTAAGTAGTATGAACAGAACAACTACGCATCTGTGGTGTCCACAGCTGTCTTGTATGCATCCATTTGGAATATATTCAGGTCTCCACATTGAATCCACAGCGAATTCTGTTACCGGTTTTCTAGTATCGAACACTGTTGGTTATACGAGGGCTTTGCCCCAGTCGCACCAAAGGGGGAAACATTTTTTAATAGACTAATCTGATCTGAGAAGCAGAACTTCAGATTGGCTCTTTTACAGTGTTTATTAAACTTATTTCATTTTCTTTGTGCATAAGCGTTGAAGATTAACATATTATATTTATTACAGTGATCGTAGACGATGGTAATACAAGTATTTTATCTTTCTCTGTACATGTTTTACCTTTTGCTGCTGCATTGTTTACGTTAAGTCAGATGCTGTTAGCAGCAGGTGTCAGTAGCCAACAATGCTATTTGCATTCAGAGTGGAATAGCCAATGTGGATATTTACACCTGCATGGCAGAGACAAACCATGATGTTTTCCTAAACCTAATCAAGTAGTTTTGTTGCCTAAACGTAACCAAACTGTGATTGAAAACTGTGGAAAAAAAACTTCTTCTCACAGGACACGAACACAAGTCTCCCGTGTGAAAGTCCCGTGTTTGGCCCAGTCATGGACTTTGTTGTTCTTGAGAAAGAAGTTCTTAGAAAGATTGTCATTGTGGTTTTGATGTAAAAGTCACCAAGTTGTCTATTGAGACTTGAAAGCAGTATGTTAAATTGCTATTAGATTAAATTAAAGGGTTGCATGTCTGAAAGGGAGCTTTTTCCAATAAATAAGCTAAAAAAAAAGCCTAATGTACAGAAAGCCCAAGCGAATGAGAGGCTGGTGAAGAAAGTCCAGCATTTAGCAACAAAAAGACCCGGATTCTTCACAGGAGTTGGTGGAGACCAAACTTTAGAAGCCAGAAAACTTAATTTGCCATGTAGCCTCAAAGAGGATGCTAATGTTGCCCCTTGTCTGCATGATGTGTGACTTCTTGTTATGTTGCTTTAAGACCCTCCCATGATAGCAGCCTGTGTGATAATAAAATTTTGCCTTCATGTAACATCTTTGACATTACAACACTGTCACTTAACAAGTATAAACCCACATATCCTGCCAATAATCAGGCTGATTTACTGCTGGTCCGATGTTCCTCTGAGCATTTTTGAGAATTAACTGCCAAAAGAGCAGGGAGGAGACGTGAATTCTGCTGACAAGCTATTTCCTGCAGCATCAATGTTAATGCCATTAGGAAATGGTGGGGTTTCTGTTGATGTGGATAAATGTGCTTGACTAAGATCTTTTTGCAGTGTTATCATTGTTACAGTGGTGATTTATTTGAATGGTATCAGAAAAAAATGGATCAGTGTCCTAAATCTCTTTTTTTTTGTTACAGTTGTCTGACTCTTGAGTGGATGAGTGATTACATTTCAGAGCTGTACACCAGGGACAGTTTTTGATGAAAAATCAGAAAAGCTGTTTTCAATGCCTGAAAAAGCACAAATCTATACAGACAGGCCGGAAAATGCATGCAACACCATTCTAATCATGATTAAACCAGTAAAGTGTTAAAAAATTATGATATACTTCACTAGACATCTTTATTCATAACAGTGTTATGAATTTGTGTTTAATTCAGCATGTATCTTAATTTTTCAGTTGGTTCACTTCTCATTTCCATGACAACAAAGTCCAAGATGTAAAGTTATGCATTTTTATGGACATGCAAGAAATTGTTAAAATTTCATATTTTTTGAAGGGAGTTTGGTGAAATATTTCTCCCGGAGAGCGCAGGGAGGTTTAGTATAATTCAAGCTGCTAGTATGTATATTTCATAACATTGTATCATGACTACAGAAACACTAATTGGTAAAAGATGATAAGGTTGTCTGATGTTGACTGCTGTTAGCTGTTGGTTTGATAAATAGTATAATAATGTGTGTATTGATTACTGATGGTGGCTGATCAGGCTAATTATCAGCTAATTGTGCTCTGTTTGTAATGGCAGTATGCAGTAATTGGTTGTGCTTTCTATGTGTTCATCTGCCTCTCACCGCTGAAAGTACAAAACACAATGAAAAACTGAGCTTTATAGTGAAAGAGCAGCTTTATTGGCCACGATTAAATGCTCATTGCAAGATGTCTTAGAGGTGTTAATGAACATTTTCCTGCCATACTAATCTTGCACCTGCACTTTTAACTATAACTAAGCACCCATACACTCAGGAACACACAGGGACACCCAGGAACAGAGGCTTTTGATGGCATATGTAATAACTTTTATTTTATAAGCACATATATATAGAGAGAGTACATTTTTTCCCAATATTTTACATATTGTTCATATTGCTGTCTTAAGATAAATGTCAGTTTTTCCATAAAGTTGATTTCTATGATAATTACAGTCCAGTCAAAGTAGCACTGATGGTTTTCCTGCATCAATTTCCATCTGACGGCATTGTTGCAAGCAGGCAAAAGTATTGTAAACATTCGTTTTGTGACATAGATTAATCTGGGTTTTTGCCCCAAAATGTGACAACAGAGCCGTCTGCTTCTATACCGACATGTCCATTATCTCTTTGGTGATATCCAAATAAAAGATGAGTTCAGAAAATGTAAAAATGGTCAGTCATGTTGCTGGTTTTGTCAAACCAGCATTGCAAAACACAAATAAATTCAATATGCAATTGTATAAAGCAGAGAAAAGCAGAATCCTCACATTTTAGAGCCTGGAGCCAGCAAATGTTTGCTCAATAGACATAATTGCCTGAAAACTTAAAAGTAAAATACTAATTCATTAACCACCTAATTGTTTCAGCATTGAGATCCTAAGCTTTTTTTTTTAAAATTTATGGTTACAAAGAAATTACACCTTGAACGGCCTCAGTCCTCAAACATGCAAACGATAAGAGGACAAAGAACTCTCTTACTGCATCCTTCACTGCAGGCATTTTCCCATGAACCCTCTAGAGTTCCCCAGAGAGGATGCAGTGAATACTGCTCTGTGAAAATTGATCCCCACTCACGGTCTTGCCCCCTTCCATCAGGAGAGCTGGTGATTTATGTCGACCACAGCCGACCAGGGAACAATCTGCCTGCGTCAGTTTCTATCCAGCCATCTCTTTTTCTCTCTCTAACACACATACTGTACCGTGTATGAAGTCTTATCCCCTGTTCAGTCAGCAGAGTCGAGGCTTTTACCGTTGACCCCTCCAGGCGGTCTTGCCTTTGCAACTAAACCACAATGCAGACCTTTAACATGATGGATGGTGCTGGATAACAAAACCTTGGGCTTTACATTCAGCCTCTCGTGTCATAGCAGCGCTGATAACGGCTGACCTGTCTGGGCTCAACTTTTCACCTTTGGTAGTATGATGCTGCAGCAAACTGAGCCAAATGAAGCATAAAGACACAACAACACTGAGGAAAACGTCAAAGTTTTGCAGCAATGTTACTGCAATTGTTGCACTGCTTAGAAACAATCCATCTCACTGAACAAGTTCATGCCTGCAACAGTAAAATCTAATATGAATTTGTTTAAATATTTTGCAAATCACTCCTCAGCTTTTTTTTAAACTGGATTCATATTCATTCCTGTTAAAATGCTAAATAACTATATGTAAATAGCAGGCTGCAGGCAGTTAGTGGGAAATACAGAGGTGGGTCAAGTGTAGTTGTAAGAAATGATTAATAATCTTTTAGAAGGAGTAGATGTTTATAACAGTTAAATCGAGCAATATGTTAACAGAGTCTGACAGGCAGTAAGACAGACAGCTGCTGAACTCAAACTCCTGAGTGTGTATTTTCAGAGCAGTGGGCTTTTGTTTTTAGGATAACAGGCTTAGTTTTACATTCACAGACAATTGACAGTTATAAAGAGCTGATCAACTTACAGTGAAGGACTCAGTTCAGTGTCCCTGCAGCCTGCAGGCAACCTGCCTGAGCGTGGAGTCTGGGGAGGACGGGGGGTTTGTGTGACTTTGTGGACACTAAAAGAATATCATTATTATTCTTAGTTGCTGTTCTGGACTTGTCTAACCATGAATTAATTAAACACAAAACATAAGATGTATCTACAGGCACTAGATCTGACAAGATGAATCAATTAAATAATTAGCAGATTGATGGAAGATTAATCTGTTTAAAACCCAAACATTATTAATTTCTAGCCTGTGGGGCTGTAGAACTGATAATATTTGGGTTTAGACTGTTTGCCAGACAAAACAAGGCATTTGAAGACGTGACTCTGGGCTTTAGGACGTTGAGTCGGTCTGTTGATATGATGTCACAGATGAAAAGAAGTGAGTGTCAGTGGCAGCGTGTGAAACTCCAGCTTGAGGGCAAATTGAAGTGGACCGTTCTTTGAAATCGGAGACACCTATTAAAAACAACACCTGTGAGACACTGTAGTGGACAGGTGACCACTTGTGATCTCTTCAATCGTCACATACAACCGTGATATTGCAGCAGGAAGAAGCGAAACCTCTGTGTGTGTGTGTGTGTGTGTGCTGAGAGCGATGCTGCACAGGCCTGATCAATACTGCAGCTTCTGTACTCGTGGATCTAAAGAGAGAACATTGATTACGACCATGGTGAATCTCGGGGAAAAGAGGGCGATATGAGCCGTGCTTAAACCAGAAGACAGGACAAAGACAACTGCTGTTACCTCATGTCGCTGTCCACAAACATGGAAAGGTCTGCCAAAGCCACGCGGTGCCACTCTGACCTGCGTCGAGCTGCAGAACAAGTGTTAAGTGAAGCAGACGGGACGGTTTCTTGAATCTCATAAACAATCCATTCTGTCTGCCTCTCTGTGTCTTAGGTTATGTGTCTGAGTCTTCCAGCCAGTGATGAGCGAGGAAGAGATTCAATTACTCGCTGATTGAATGTGATTCATTAATCACAAAGGAGGAAATGTGGGGTTTAATTTTCACGCCTCGAGCTGCGGGTTCTGCTTAGGATGACCACAATAATTGCCACCTTGTGTAATTCGGAATTGAGCTGCTGGCTCGATGTTGGCGAAAGCAAACCTTAAAGGGATAGTTTGGATTATTTGAAGTGGGATTGTATGATGTACTTATTCATTGTATTACCTACAATAGATATCAATCAACATACTCCCAGTTTATAGAGGCAGAGGGGACCAGAACAGAAGCTAAGCAATGCACAGCTGGACAAGGTCAGCAGCAAGGGAGAGTGAGGCGAGGTGCTCGCAATCTACAAGCTCACTACTGGATGCCGCTAAACCCGACACTCTGATCCTGTAAGAATATTTTTACCACTTTGCCATCAGACAGCATTTTTTGACATCAAAAAGTTGTTATATAAGCCAAATATTGCTCTCTTCAAACCAACCAAACTCCGTAGACAAAATCAGTAATTTTACCTCACAGAGCCTTGATCTGTTAGTTTGTTTATGTTTTCGTGTGACTTCGTTGTTTTAAAAGGATAGTTCAGATTCACCAAAGTCACACAAAAACACAAACAAACTAATAGAGATGCACCAATCTTTTTTTTTCCAGTTCTGATCTAATTCTGATTCCTGAATTTGATATCTGCAGACACAGATACTACACAGATACCAGCGCTCTTTTTACTTTATTATAATTATTATTAGATCTATATCTATTATTAAATATAATTATTATCATGTTAGATTACATGAGGGTGAAGCTAAAGTTAAGTGGTGAAAAGTTCTGTGTCAGCAGATGTAATGCACATCCAGTCAGAAAAGGTTGTCTGACGGCAAACTAAAGTGATGAAAACATTCTAAATACAGTATAACTTTAAACTAATATTGATTTTTTTAGGTGGAACTAAAATCCCTTTAGCAACTGGCTCTGTTTGTAGCAAAACATTGTTAAGTTCCCATGCTGGTGCTCCTCTCTGCTTCTCCTAACTGGGGGTGTGACCAGCTTCTACTGTAGGTAATAACACTGACTGCATAACCCCACATCAAATAACACAAACTATCCCTCTAATGTGTGTGGAGGGGTATTTTTAACTAATGTTGCATGAAGAGCTCTGTGATAAACAGTGTCCTGCAGGCGTTGTTGCATGGGAGGTGAGAAATTAAAGGGTGTTGTGTGTTTTTTTATGGCAGCTCTCTTTTGCCTCATCTCACTCTCATTCATAGCCATCCTCCTCCTCGTCCTCCTCCTCCTCGTTCTCTTACTCTCTCCCACATCCTGAGAACTTTGTGCAATAGGAATATAAAAAAAAAGTTTTTCCAGTAAACAAGCTGCTATAATGAGCGCATAAAACAAAATGATGATAACGTTAATGGCGCTTCTCCTATTTCCCTTCTCCCTGGCCCATTACTTTCTTAACTTCCTCTCTCTCTCTCTCT
>JAJHUR010109291.1:1410-27498 GCA_027495735.1 Lutjanus campechanus | reverse complement strand
GCCACCGCAGCAATGGCGGCTTGTTAACTTCCGTTACTTCACTGAATTCGTCTATAGGATTTGGCAAAAATGGGCTTCCATACCTTTTTCAAAGCTGCTATTAATTATCAGCAGCTGTGAGCGGTTAAAATATCGGTTTCTCACTTTTCTTTCACACTTTGTGAGTTTTTATACACACCTTCAATTATAAATTTGCATTTTTCCGACAGCACTTAAAGGCAGCAAGACGGGCTTGAAGGGGGCGTGTCCTTTCACAGACTGAAGTAACAGAAGAATCATTCTCATTCAGATTTAGTTATTTGAACAGCCACTGAATGTTTGGATGAGCTTGTCATGGAAATCTTACTGACCTGCTGCAGGAGATGGCTGATGTGTTGACATGACAACGGAGGTTGTCAAAAGCATCAAATTATTAAAACTTTTTCCAATACCACATGTTTACAGTGATACAATATCTGTTATAGTATCACACACTGAAGCTATTAAAAATTGTCAGGAGGGGAGAGAGCAGAACTGACACATCCAGACCTCTTTAAAGACTAACAGACACAATCTGGAGAGTCGAATCAGGTGTGCCTCGTTCTCCAGACACAACCTCCTGCAGAGGAACGGAAAGAAAGCAGGGACAACAAGAGGGGTCGTCACAATGACATCTCTAGTGTCAGCTGCATAATTATGCATGAATAATTCTGTGGAGGCTGTTCTAAATATTAACTTCACAAAAAATTGTCCCCTCATTGTTTAAACACTGCAAAGCAGCGGTTTAAGAAGTATTAAGAAAAGCAGTTCCACGGTGTAAAAACTCTTGTCACAAGTAAAAGTTCTGCATTTAAATTTTACAGGTCCAGTGTGTAAGATTTGCAGAGATCTTTTGGCAGAGTACGGCAGAAAGGGGGTATAATATTGTATTTTGTATTGCAAGTGTGTTTTCATTAGTGTATAATCACCTGAAAATAAGAATTGTTGTGTTTTCGTTACCTTAGAATGAGCCATTTATATCTATAGAGTTTTGCAGCCACTGTAAGATTCTCAAAGGGATAGTCACAAGAGGTTTTTGCAATCTGCAAGCTCACCACTAGATGCCACTAAATCCTACACACTGGTCAAGTTAATAAAAGCACCAAAGTCATATAATCAAAGTATTAGCATCAAAATATACTTTAAGTAACAACAAGAAAAACAGCTCATCATGTCAGATGGCCCATCTCAGAATAATAAACTATATATTGTATTATTAGATGATAATCATGGATAAATTAATCTGTATCACTTTAATGTTGCAGCTGGTAAAAGCAGTTATTTCCAACTACTTTGTATACTGCACGGGTAGGATTTGTCTGAGCTGTTGTAAAAGCATCAGGACATCAAACGCCGACGTTTTAGGTGGGTGAAACGTACCGAAAACAGCTAAATCATGAGAAAAAAATGAGGGAAACAGAGAGAGGGCAGAGTCTATGCAGATACAGCCACCACCACACACTTCTAATGGGTCATAACTAAGTGATGATTGAAAGGGATTACATAGTTTTTTTTAAAATTTATTTATTATTTAGTGACAAAAAAGTCACTAAAATGTAGTTTAATAAAAGTACAAAGCAACATATGTAAGAAATGAAACTACTATGCTTAAGTACTGTACTTGAGAAAATGTACTTAGTTACTCTCCACCACTGCTTAGCAGTGATTTTAGGATTTTATGCAGATTAAATCAGGGTCATTTAATATTTTCATTATTGATGAGTCTTTGACAATGCACTGCAACAACTCCTCAAGTATCCACATCAATGCATGTTGTTACATGCATGTTGTTATCCTGGTTTCAGTCCCATTCAGGATATGATGTTTACATGGACATATATACCTGTATACATGACTCTACTCAGGTTTCTGATCATCGGTGTGCAGCTGTGTCTAGTTTTCTCACCGTGCATTAGTCGACCATCAGAAGTGAAATAAAACCACACATGATGATGATGTTACAGGGGAACTTTATTTGCAGTGGAACTAAAATTCTTTGGCTATAGAGAAACAAACACTAGTCGCACAATGTCCAACAGTCCAACTGATGTCCTGGTTGATGTTGTTACTATCTAATGTTCTGGATCTACTCAGCTTGTTGCACATAATAGTGGTCACTTAAACAAATCTCAGCTGCCTTATAGAGACACACAAACAACAGAGACATCAGACTGTCCAGATGTTACAGGTTTCTTCTTATATACCCTCTGTCCTACCTAAAACAGTCAACTTAATAATATTATATATTAAACTCTCTACTGTGTTAGTCATAAAATATAAAAAAACGTATAACAAAGTGAGGTGTAATTTGGATTTGGAGTCAAGTGTTTCTTTTTAAAGGATAAAAATGCAACATATTATGAATCAATATAGCTTCTTTCGATAGGCAAATGATAAAATATATATTCTCATCTGTGAATCAGAACATTGCATATCCCTCATGATACAAACTAATATTCCTTCGTTGCAGACTTTTCACATTTCTTCATTTAAAGGACAAACTTCAAGCCACGTGGAGTGATTGCATTAGTCGTTACAGCAGTGAAGTAGAACAGCCACAGAGTTTGAAGCATAGAGGGCGAAAGGTAACGGCCCTGGGAGAAAAAATCAAACGTAAATACAGGATTATTTGACCTAAAACAGTGTAATACTTCTACAGTAAATGCAGCAGCAGAAATAGACGTTTTCCCCCAGTGCGCAAAAATGTCTAATGTTTACAATCTGATTATCCTACAAGGCCTCAAACCACCTGATCAAATTGCATCAGCTGGCTCCTGGAAATGTATAAATCTTGGTGCTTGTTTACAGTGACTGAAACAGACTCGACACTGTGTGAATGCTGGTAAATTTGTGAAGAATTTGAGCTACAAATCGTCTAAGAAATGGGCAGTAACCGACAGAAACCGCAGCTTCAATCCAGTTCAATGCAAAGTTCTTAATTAATGTCGTGGAAAAAGTTTAAAAAGACATGAGCCAGGTGAATTATTTGATCACTTCCACCCTCCCGCTGCCTACATACTGTCACATGGAGAGACTGAGTAGTATTAGTTTGTTAGACAGAAACCAGCAGCGCCCTCCGTCAGTATAAACATACTCTGCCGCCTCCGTCGTCCACGTCCGCCCCGCTCCGCTCTCGGGAGTTTCAGTGGCAGATGGCCAAGAGGAGGCGTTTAAAGTCGCCGCTGCACTCGTCCCTCAGGGCATCCTTCAGAGACACGTCGTACTTCTCCAGGTACATGTCTTTGATGGTCTCCAAATCATACTGGTGACAACAAGGGGAGACAAATCAACACACCTCGGTCCATTTGTGCAAGAGGTTTTTACAGTTGGCACTCTGCAGTAATCTGATTTCTTAAAAGTCATACGAATAGATTTGTTCTGGTGTGTTCGAGTGATTTAGGAGAACTTGTTGCATTCACCAATTTTCTTGTGTTTTGCATTTTCTTTCAGATACAAATGCAATTTATGACTGGTCCAGACCTGCTGTGGGGGTCATGTGCAGTTAGTTTGCTGTTATCACAAGCAAAGTTTTTCATTAATTAAAAATGAAAGACATAAAAGATTTTGAGTTTGAACAATAAATTACACTTAATAAATATGTTGTCATCATCTTTGAAGCTGTTTTCATATCGAGACATGTTTTTATTTCAGTCACAGTCCGACCCTCAGGTAATATGGCATTAAAAACACTTGTTTTTCCTGTTCTTTGCCTTCGCAGGTCTCTTAATTTCACTGCTGATGCTGTTAAAATTACAGACTTTCCTATATGGATCTCTGAAAGCAGGATTTCAAACTTCAAACTCCTAAAGTTTTTTTTACTCATTGATGCCTGTTTCATGAATGAACACTTCCTGACATATGGAGCAGGAAGCGCAGCCTTATATGGTGTTAATTGGGGTGTTAATTATGCTAATTTACAAGCCTCCTGCAGGTGCATTCAAACACAGACCGACGGAATCTGACATGGCATGTTTGTATGAAAAAGATGAGAAAAATTTAAGGTAATATGACAATATTCTTGCATGAGGCCCAATGTCTCTACTAGGTTTCTATCCAAATGTAGTGCAACTGAAACTTTCAGAAAATCTATTAAGGAAATGCTCATTTATGCACGTTTTCATTCACTACTGTTGTGCAGATATTAGGAGTTGTTTCATTAACATGAGCAGTAGGTGGTGCTAATGCTCCAGTCAGGTGCTACAGAACCACTGTAGAAGAAGAGAGATGGCATCGCGAAGAGAGCGCTAGTAAAGTCTCAAATGGTGGAAAACACTGTAGAAAACATGATCGATATATGACATTTATATCTGTTTCATGCATGTTTCTCAATCGGTAAGTTTGTTTGTGTTAGTGTTTAAATTTTGTTGTTTTAAAGGGTTACTGTTTTTGTCAGCGGACTCTGGTTGCCTTGAACAAAGGCTGAACAACAAGGATCTTACAAGGATCTTTTAAAAGAAGACAGACAACAATCTGAGTCTGTCAGTGGCAAAAACAAGGCGCTTTAGCTGGCTTACTTTGAGGTTTAAAAAAAAAACAAAGTAACCCTTTAGTTTGAGGAACGTTACAAGCCATTTTTCACAAAAGCCAGAGACAATGATTCGTGCAGATGACTGACATTGGCGACGGTTTTAACATTTCAACCCTTAGACAGAATACCTTCAAACTGTGATGCAGACAGCAAATCTTTCTCTGTTCTCTGCAGTTTTTACTCAGTTATTGGGGTGTTAATCATGCTAATTTAGTTTTTTTTTTTTAAATGCACAAATTGAAAATGGATAAAAAACAGGTGGATGGAAACTATCAGAGCCATCTTAAACAACACAAACCGTTTTGGCAGCACCTAGTGGTTGTTTTTGGGTTTTAACCGAGAGCACAGCATCAACTGACATCACAGCAGCAGGAAGGCAGGTGTGCTCTAATTACTGACTATGGGGATACAGTTTTTTTGTCAGTTTTTGGGGTATTTTTATTTGATAAATTTATTTCCCATTGTATTTTTTTTTGCAAATGCCTGTTTGTTTTTAAGGAGATGTTTGTTTGGGGTTTTGAATTCATTTACAACACGAGAGTTCAGCCCTGCAGCAACTCTCAGTACACCATTAAAAAGCATCAGACCATATGAACCATTGTGTATCATTAAATACTGAGCACGAACCAAAAGAAAGCGTCTCAATTATGTTCATGGAAGCTGTGGGCAGCTATATTGCTCTAATTTAATGTTTGGAAGCCGCTATAGAGACACAACTTGTGATATTTTTTTTAATTCTCTTTTTATTATTATTATCATATATAACTTAATTGTATCTTTTTATGCATCTGGTTTTCCTTTTTTCTTCTTCTTGACCACCTTTTTATGCTAAGTACTGCAGTGCTGCAACTGTGTGTTTTTGCTGTGCAAACAATTTATGAAAAGCAATAAAAAAAAATGTCGTGTACTGCAAGAGAAGCAAGACGCTTTGTAATCCAGAGATTTCTCCATGTACATGTGTAACCAAGACTTCAGAGACTGTTGTGATGTTATTTAAAATGCTCCCAAAACAACAAATTTTTAAAAAGAGCCACACGGCACCATCTTTACCTATGCCAATGTTTCAAAATAAGACCAGATTTTACTGCAACCAGGTTACTGCAGTGCAAGTGTGCAACCTGATTTCTCCCAGCAAGAAATTAGGTATTTGAGAAATTAACTATTGTTATTTTTATATTATTATTGATAAAATCATATTAAAAGGTGGTGTAAGTGTGAAGTTACAGCCCTCATGTGTGTAACATGACAACAAAGCCTCCTCTGCTAATATTTGTTGCAGAAAACAGAAGGATTTTCGTTGCCTCCAATGGGACTGAACCCGTTGATCTTTTTCGTGACGTTACCTCAGAGCGACACACGATGATGCGAATCAGGGTGTCCTCGTCAGTGCCCGCTCCCTTCATCGCTTTGTTCAGACGTCTGGCAAAGTAGAGCTGAGGGTTCTTAGCAACTCTCACTACGGGGGAGGAGAGACAGACTTTCATTAAAATCCACTGACATCAGCTCCTTTTCCCTCATAAAAGTTAATATGTTCCATACAGTCTGTTTATTTAACTCTTTCATTAACCTCTGGCATCGTATACACACATGCAGCGTTATTCCACAGTGAGATAAACAAAACTCAGCTCCCAAATGATTTTATGGTTTTTCTCAAATTTAATGTGATTCAGTGTGAGTAATCCTTATTCTCTCTGTGTTTTCTTACTTTCAGGATAATTTCTAAAAGACAAAGTACATTAATTCAAGTACACTGTATTTTAAAAGTCAACACTTCGCATTTCATACTTACCAAGAGCTATGTAACATTTTTTCAGGGTCCCAGACGTCTCGTTCTCGATGGCATCCAGGATTTCAGTTCCAGAGAGCTGGATGGGGAGAAAATGACGGGTTGAATCGAAGAACTGGCAACGCAACGTTTCATTTTCCAGGACAATAATTCCCTCCTAATCTCCCCAAAAGTATTCAATAGTGTGACTGGTGATTTATGTTTGAAGGAAGTATAATTAAGGAAGTTCAGGACATTTTAAAGTCCCAAGAGAGCATAGTTCTAGAAATTAAAGTCTGACAACAAGGATTTTTAAACCTGATTCCATCTTCATTACTTTAGATTATGTTGCAACAAACTTTAAATCTATTTTAAATGAAGAAAGATTAATTTAAAAGCTTTCTTTAAACTGCAGTTTATTTTTAGTTTAAAAATAAATGTGATCTAGTATTAACTTTAAATTTGTTCATTGAAGAAAATAAAGGAATGACTTGAGTTTTTTTAAGCGTCTCGTCTTTCTTTCACTCTAGTTGATCAGTTAAAACAGTCTGCCTGTTTCTGCCAGGCAGTCTCCTTTTTCTTCTATTATTTGGCTATAATGCTCCATTAATTAGGCACAAAAAGTTTTTCTCAAAGGAGGAGAAATTAGAGCTTCTCTGATGAACCAAGTAGGCTAACTAAACTAAGTAACCTTTTAGCTAGCTACCAAACAATGTAATGTTTTGATAACCAATTAACTAACTAATTGATAACTAATTTAGCTAACTACCAGATAATTAAATATTTTGTTAGGTTTTTAGCTATACAGCAAAGAACGTAACTTTTAGCTAAATAGCAAGTAATGTTATGTTTTGTTAACTTTTTAGCTAGCTAACAAATAATGTCACAATTGGCCACTTTTTGGCTAGCTAGTTAACAATGCAATGTTTTGTTCAGTCTTTAACTAGCTCGCTAGCAAATAATGAAACATTTTGTTAACTTTTTAGCTAGCTTGTTAACAATGTAATGTTTTCTTCACTCTTTCGCTAACTAGCTAATGTGACACGTTCTTAACCTTTTAGCTAGCTCGCAAACAACGTAATATTATTTATTACTTTTTAGCTAGCTAGCAAAGTTTTGTTAATTAATTTAGAGGAAAATAAAAATCAATGGTTTTCCTCCTCTTTTGTACTTGATAGGTCCCGACAGAATGCAAATATTTTATTTATTTATTTTAATTTAGGTTAGCAATCTTTTACATATGGATTAAACTTTATTTAATTTTGGTTTGCATCAATGAACTTGGATTTACTAGACAAAGATTATTTTTTCATCTTCTGATAGAGCTCTGCTTCAATCTGGATTTACTCATTTTGAACCTAGTTTTTGCTCATTTCTGATTCATAGGGTAACAGAGTCAGAAACCCACCCTGATTAACTTGCATGCGAGCTGAATATGAAATGTCAGGTCATATGAACTGATATGTAATATGACTGCAGCTATGAACAGTGTGACACTGAAACCTACCTGCTCATAAAACTTGAAGGTGGCTTGGAGCTGCAGGTAGTTTCTGCTGGCCAGAATGTAGGTGAAAGTGGACTCATCAGTCCCGAAACGTCCCTCACCAGCCTGCAACGAATATCGACACTGTTCAGGCTTAATGAGCCCGCTATGAGGTTCTTATAAATATGCATTTAACACTGAAAAAGCACCTCAAACAGGCTGGTAGCATCTAGTTCAGCCAGATCCTCGTCCACGTCGTAACTCTCATCTCTGGTGCCCTGAGAGAAGAAGAAGAAGAAGAAGAAGAAGAACAGTGAAATGACTTCTGCTGTGCTGTGAGGCCGTTCTGTCTGACTGAGGCAACTATATCTGGCCTCCGTTTTACTAATGAGAGGGTGTCTGGAAATTGGCCAGAGTGTGTGTGTGCGTGTGTGTGTGTAGGCGTGTGTGTGTGTGTGTTGAGGAGGGCATGGTTGGGCACAGGGAGAGTGAGCTCAGTTTCAGTCTCACTGCAGACGGGAGGAATTCAGTTACTCTAGCAGAGTAGAAACACAAGAAGACTAACCTGCAGAAGAGCTGTGAGCAGGTTTCTTACGTCCCCGCTTGTATCTCCCTCGATATCGGCTTCAAGATCACGTTCATGCACTGAAAGAGAGACAGAAAGTAAACAAAAAAAGGGTTAAATAAAAAAGGCCAAGTCATTCTGTTTATTTTAAGTCTCAGTATTTAAAGGAGAAGTCCATCAGCTACAATCACGTGTGCATTCTGTTTTTAATTTCTAATTAAGGGCACCCATTTTCCTTTAACCTGCTTGTTAATTAAAGTTTATAATTACCCAACATTTTCACGTTTTCTCCTAAAAACATCAGACTTGTGACTGCAGTGTGTTTTAGTTTAATGAGTCAGTATCACACCATCTTCCATGATGGATTCCTGTCTGTATGAGTAACAATTTTGAGTGTAGAAAATTCAAAATTGTTCTGCAACTAAATTCAATTGTTCCTCTGCCCTCACTGTGTGTGTAGGTGCACAACTATGCAGTGAGCTAAACACACTTTCAATAAAGGTTGAAGGCAGCTTTTGAAGTTTTTACTGGAAGCAACAGTGAAACTGTGAGAACAGAATTCGACACCAAGTTCAATGATAGTGATTACAAAACAGAAAACAACGAGATCCCATAAACAAGAGTTAGCTGGGTACTGTAAACATGAATTAGTACAATAACAAGGAAACTGGATGCACAAAAGCACAGAGTCAGGCTGTAGACTACTATTGCTACTCCTTATATCAGGGGTCAGCAACCTTTCCCATCAAAAGAACCATTTTTGGTGAAAAAAGTGAAAAAAGCACAAATCTAAAGTCTAAATTAGGTCTAAATTTGCATTCATTAATGTTTTAAAGAGCCTCATGTGGCTCTGGAGCTGCAGGTTGCAGACACTGACCCTCCACATTATATTATGGACTAATAATTCCCACATCTTCACAGTGAAGCCCACTGCATTGTGGAGATTGTTAGCAAGTACGTAACTATAAACACCACAACATCGTGTTGCATTGTGGAACTTTTGAGGTCACAAATTTACACACTCATTCAAATAAAATGGTGGACAGTATGTAGTATATTGTACAGTTATGTCTGACACAGCACAGCTGTCAAGGATTTCTGTCAGGATATGAAGCTCAATATTTGGACCTGTTGGTGTTTTAAGAAAATACTTTGTAGCATGCAGCTTTATTCATGGTTAATAAACCAATTATTATTGTTTCATGGCGAGACAAAGTAAGTAAAGCATGCTGGAGGAGGATTAACAACCAACCAAAGAGATTTTTCACAGATCTGTCAAGCATTTATAAGTTATTTACTATCAGAAATAAATGTGTTAGTTATCAATACACATTCCTGTTGAATCCCAGTATGCTAGATGATGTTTTATCTGTCATTACAGTAAACCCTGGCCAGCTAACAACAACCAGCTAACATCCTGAAAAGCTAACTAGCATGTTTGCAATCACAGACAGGATGCAGCCTGATTAGCAACAAAACAAACCAATCAAACCCTCACACCCTCATCCTGACAAACAACACAACAATGATCTTTCACACAACAAGCATCTTTATAAAGAATGTTTTACTAAAAACTGACAATTATGTTTGTAAAAAAAAATAGACAGTTTAAAGTGAAATCGCTTTAAGAGAAGATGAGAATGAGAAATGAAGCTTAACGAGGAAAACATAAGATGTCGACATAAGCTGTCTAAGAATTCCTCGAGTACTGAAGGAAGCCAGAAGATGTTGGTAAATAAAATCAGTTATAAGCTCTGCTATCATAGTGAACAGGAAGTTACAGCAGGATGGGCCTTAACTAAACAAAGTGTGACTGTACTTTACATGACTTAAAGGAACAGAAATAACTGCTGTAACTTGTGTAGGTCAGCATGAGTCAACTTCAGCCACTTCCTCCAGGGTTCATAATACGAGGAAGGGAAACAGTGACATTAATCAAGTTGGTGGTTTCAGAGGTTCAACAGCACGATATGAGTTTTATGTCACATGAGGTGTCACATGACTGGACGTTAATGATTTTGTAATCAAGATATTTTAATCCTGGTTTGCTTATTATCTTACCTTGAAAGTAGCATTCCTTAAACAGGGCGATGTCCTGTGGAAAACAATGAATAAAAAGTTAAAATAGTTAATTTAATTATTTTTATGCCAGTGATCAAACCATCTGAACATAAACTGCTGATTTAATTTGATGCATTTAATCTGTGACTGACATTGTTGGTGGC
The DNA here is from genome assembly GCA_027495735.1 of Lutjanus campechanus. Taxonomy (NCBI): domain Eukaryota; kingdom Metazoa; phylum Chordata; class Actinopteri; order Lutjaniformes; family Lutjanidae; genus Lutjanus; species Lutjanus campechanus. The sequence continues at coordinate 16,914 of JAJHUR010109291.1, read as the reverse complement.
GGTGCAGAGGATCTCCACCAGGACGTCTTCATCGGTGCCCGCTCCCTTCATCGCCCTCCTCAGCTCCTTCACGGCGTAGATGACGGGCGGGTCCAACATGGCGAGGATGGCCTTCTCGAAGTTCCCCGACAACTCGCTCTTCAACTTTTCCACCAGCTCCTATGTCACAGACAGACAGAACGGAGCAGAAACTGAAGAGAAGTGCAGATTTCTCAACATATTTGTAGTTGGAACAATAACTAAAACATTTACAGTAAAAATGATACAACAAAGGAGATGTAGAAATTATTCAGTGTGTTCCTGAGTGACACTTACATCATCATACTTGTCAAAATAAGCCTGTTTAATTTCCTGACGCTGAAATGAAGAGCGGTTTGCCAGGATGTCGATGATGGCCTGCTCGTCAGTCCCTGACAAAAAAACAAACAAAAAACAGATGCAATCCTAAGATAAACAATGTACTTTTAATACTAAACAAAACAAACATTATCCATTCAGTATTTCTCACTTACCGAACCCTTTGCAGGCTTTGCGGATGGCCTTGATGTCGGCCAAGACGTCAAAATCCTCGTAGGGAAAAATGGTGGGCTAAGAGAATAAAAGAGATCAGTTATTTAGATGAAGCTAAAAGCAGCTTTCTGTTTACATTAAACTGATTGTTTCAGTAAATGAAGTTCAGAGGGAGTCGTGACAGCGATGCAGGAGCAGCTGGCAGACGGGGGAGGGGAGGACGATGACACAATGCTTTGGTTGAGGAATTCAGGGTCACAAGTCTTTAAACAAACTTGGTGGGGGCCACGTGAATAACTAACCAAAGGGTGGTCCGGGGGCCAACAGGGGTCTGAGAGTCGCCACAATGCCACTATATCATCCCAAGCGACAAAAGATAGTTTGGATTTTTTAAAAGTGGGGTTGGATGAAGTACTTATAGTCAGCACACCCTCATTTTGGTGTAGGACGCTGAGCAGTGAGCTGCTGTGGGCAGGGTCAGCAGCAAAATCTATCACCTAAAAAAATCAATATCAGCTTAAGTGTACTCTATATTTAGAATATTCGCTGCTCTACTTTGCTGTAAGATGTCCTTTTCTGATGGGAAACCGCTGTCATTTAAGCTAAATATTGCTATCACCAAACCAACCAAACTCCATTGGCAAAATCAGTAATTTTACCTTGCAGAACACAGGAGTTGTTGGTCTACTGCTGCTTCGATCTGTTAGTTTGTTTGTGTTATTGTGTGACTTTGATGAATCTGAACTAATGTTTTGAAACACCGAAGTCACACAATAACCTAAACAAACCAACAGCAATATTTGGCCTATTAAAGGTTGGTTTCCTGTCAGAAAAGGCCGTTTAACATCAAGTTGAAGCAGTGAAAATATTCTAAATCTTTTAGGTGGGCCTTTTTTTTTTAAATGGCTAAAATACGTTTTGCTGCTGATCCTGTCAGGGGATCTTAATAAACTAATTTATTTTCATTTGAACTTGTTTGCATATACATATTACCAACGACAAAAAAAGAAACTAGCAATTATTTTCATTATCAATTAATCTGTTGACCATTTTCTCGATTAATTGATTAGTTGTTTGGTCTATAAAACGTCAGGACTTCCCAGCGCCCAAGATGACGTCCTAAAATGTCTTGTTTCGTCCACAACCCAAAGATATTCATTTTACTGTCATTGATTGATTATTCACATTTAAGGAACAGAAATCAGAGACTTTTGGACATTTTATCCTTTAAAAGAAAAGTTTAATAGGTAGTTTAATAGTTGACAACTCTATTAAAACTATAAATTAAAATGAAATAAGAATGAAAATAAATATATTTGCTGTTATTTAAAGCCCTTTTCATGGTCAGTTAATGTAAATGAAGTTCCCAGTGAGATACAACAGTAAACAAATTAACAGAAAGGTACCAAACAGGCAGAAATCTGACAGAAATGGTGGTCACCCTCCCCCATGTTTGCACCCATGGACCCTTCTCAGTCTTCTTGCGTAACATGAACACAAACACACACACACACAGAGTCCTGCTCATTCATCTCCACACACATCTAACGGAGCAGTGATGAATTCCGCAGGGGAGTGGCTCTTTTCCTCTGCGTAAACCCCAGACCCTGCTGTCTGTCACACCGTGTCATTTACGACGTTCATTTAAAGAAACACCAAATATTATCAATCTGACACCATAACTCTCAATACCGGTCAAAATAATACAGATTTGTCAGGATTTACGTGATGTGCGCACGGATTGACGGCGAATGGAGGCTCTGCAGCGTTCTTACAATGTTCATAATGAGCCATAATTTCAATATGCGTAATTGGTTATTAATCCCGGAATCCACCGTTTATCCTGCTGATTGGCTGGATCAAAATCATCCTCTTCATCAAACTGAAACTGTGTCGCTTTCACTTCGAGCGAAGCCAGACCTGCTCATGGTTAAAGATTTTTTTTTTTTTAAATGTATTTCTATACGCTGCGCCGTTTGTAGCACACAAACTATTAAAAACAACGGCAGGCCACTTACCTGACAGTTTCCCATTTTTAACGCGGATGTTTCTGATCTGCTGTAAAGTGCGGTGGCAGAGGAATAGTTTGGTGTCTTCAGTCCCCCTGAACAAAACTGTCTCCGGCCCACAGCACCGCAGACCAGCCCGTGACGTCACCGCGGACCGCTATCCAGTCAGGTTAACCGTTTAGTGTGTCCACAATCACTGTAGTGTCCCATGATGCACCAGTTCAGACTGACATCATGTCTGTGGTGATACTGAATTTAGACCTAAATATACTGTATAATATAATATAATATAATATAATATAATATAATATAATATAATATAATATAATATGAAATATGCAGGAGCATATATCAACAGCAGCTAGTACCAATGTACCCAGAGAAACATAGGTATAAATGACAATGAAGGGTGACAAAAAATGTGCAAGAACAATGCACATATAAAAAAAATATTTAAATGATCTCTTCACAGTCACTGCCAGTGTACTAGACATAGTATAAGCTCACTGCCACACAAAGATTCTGTAGGAATGAGTAAAAAGTGTGCAGCTGAGTTAAAACAAAAATCATTTTTAAATTAACATTTGTTGTCAGATTATGCTGTTTTTTTTTATTTTATTTAAGTAGCCGTGTATTAAGCAGTATAGTTTACAGTACAGTATAAAGTACATCATCCTGTTGGGGTTTATTTTGCGTTATTAGACAGCTTTGTTAAATACTCGATTCTGATTGGTCAATTACATCATTCTAGGGTCTGTTACTTCGCTATAGCAGACCAATGCTATGAGTAACAGACCGTTTCTTTTTGCATTAACTCAACTACATTAATTTGACAGCTTCAGGTACGTTTCAGTTTAGGTTTTTCATATAAGAAAAGACAAACCTTTGTTGATCCCCAAGGGGGGCAAATTCGGGTGTTGCAACAGAAAAGGGTGCGACCTTAAAACAAGCCTACCATTATAAATGATTTATAATTAAATTATTGCTGTAAATCATTAATGAGCTGTTGCAACACATCAGATAAACAGTGCAACAGTGACCTGTTGCTCGTCAAACAGTGAGCCCACATTTATCTGTGCACCTCAGACTCAGATCTCACTGCCTCCTCAGCTTACTTTGTCTTCTCCAGCAGAAGAATTTACGGCTGTAAGACTCATCAGATATTTGTTAATAAGTTACCAGCATTTAACCACCGTCAGCATATCTTTAAAGTCAGAGTTTCATTTGGCATCAAATTCCAGATAAACACAAAGGATTTGACAATATTGTTTAACTTGACATTTTCAACCATTTCACACTTTACAGTAATAAAGCTCCCTTTGTCAGATATACTGTAAATGTTAGTAACTCATCAATAAGATGAATTAATAAGATTAATTAACAAGGAGCAGATGGATACTGCCAAATATGAACCCACATATGCTACCTGAATGCTAACGTCCGGTTAAACAGCAAGTATTATCTCCACTCTTAAATGTAATGTAATGTATTCATTACGTTTACTTCAGAAAGGGATATTTCCCCCCAATAAATTAAAATTCAGTCGTTATCTACTCACATCACATTTGAAAAACAGTCACCATTCACGACAATTGTTTGGGAGATCCTGCAACACTGTTTTCCTGTGAAACTCCAGCAGTGTTTTGCCGACCTTCAAGCTGCATGAGGGAGAGGAGATAATGATGCATACAAGAACGCAAATATGTGGATTACTTTCATTTCATTAAAGGATCCGTTTACTTCTGCTACTGCTGTCTATATGAGGGTACTTGGTTTTAGGTTTTGACTTATAACAATGATCCTTTGAGGACATGCCAATGTCAACGACAAATATAAGTCCTTACACTATTTTAGGAGTATAATAAGGATAAATAACTCAGTATAAAGATGGATTCAGCCCCACTGAGTATAAAAGACCGTCCACACCAAGAACTGTAACTATAACTATAAAACATATGGTTCTGAAATCATTCTAACTCAGTGGATGGTGGAACACCACAATTATAAAGCTGCAAGTCTGGACTCCACCATCCACTTGAGTTCTTGAGTTAGAACTATAATTTTGGACCTACAGTATATTTTTATAGTTCTTGGTGCGGACAGTCCTGAAGAGCGCTGTGAGCAGTATTACAGAGTATAAACAGGATGGTGATGAGTGATCAGTGTACTTTTAAGCGTCCTTCATTCCTACTTTCCTTTTTTTATTGAGTGAAATGCTGAATCCCCTCTTAATGCAGGGGTGATGTAGTACTGCTGATGATGACCTCTGGCCTTCCTGGACATGGAGTGATTGCTGCTGTTGTCTCCCACTCCTGATTTCCTCCCCAGGGGAGGAAAGTTTCCCATATTTGTAAATCAGTGCGTGCTAATTGCTGCTCCAGATTCTCCGTGACACAGAGAAGGAAGAGGAGACAATAGACGAAATACTTCTAAAACTGGCTCTGCAGCTGTTATTCTCCACTTTCATCAGATTAACCAAACTTAATTCACAAATTGTGAAAAGCAGAATGAAAACGAAAAGTTTCTCTGCTTTCATTGCACAATGTTTGCATGAGACAACAACGAGCCAAAAGGTTCGGTATAATTACCAACCTTTCCAGCCTACGCTCTCAGCAGTGGTATTTCACTGTCCCTTATAACTGTCCCTACATCATAATTACTCTCCCACTGAGGAGGAAGTTGCTGCTGCCCTCCACAATAAGGTCCTTAGCCTGTGAAACCTGAACACATGCACACACAATGTTTGCATAAACTGGCCCAATTAAGAGCCTGCAGTCGTCACACTAACGAAGCCATGCAATTAAACAGGGATGAGTCATCTCCCTTCACCGTATAATTACCTGGAAGATCAAGCAGGGAAACTTTTTGGACATATAATCCAAAGTATCCAAGTTAGTTATTAAAACAATGTGGTTGTTTTTAATGCTCAACACTATAATGAGCCCATTAGCGACATATTTTATCTCAGATGCGAGTCATTTACAGCAACAACATGCAGAGTTCATCGTTCAAACTTTTAATTCAGTTTCATTTCTCTGTCATGCAGCTCAGTTGCTGAACGGCTCGTCCTTTAATCACAGGGTTTCTGATATGATTGGAATTTAAGAGACATGAAACTTGGACTTAAATCAGACTCTTGCTGAGAGCTGGATGAGAATATTGCAGTCCCTCCAGGATTTTGCAGGCTGTTCTGGGGAAAGTTGCGGCCTAAAATGCTTGATTTCAAGGCAGCTTTTCTAAAAGATTGCAATGCACATTGCAACATATTTAGGCTTTTTTTTTGCAATGAAACTGTAGGAGCAAGTGAAAAAGAAAACTACAAAAGAAAGTTAAGATTTTTTATATGGAATTCATTACAATCAAAGGCAGTTTCTTTGAGGGAAAACAAAATAGTAAGTAAAAAAAAAACAACTAAACAAAATATGCTTTATTTGTAGATGAAGAAGTGCACAGAGCACTGATAAAATGTCAGTAACAATGACAAACCTGTTCTTTTCAGCACTTGTGACAAAATAAAAAAATATATAAATGCAAAAAATTAGTCAATAATAAAACAAAACATTGACTTGGTTTGACTTGAGTTTGGACTAAATTGCAAGGCTGTGATTTGTTGCAATTGCAACATTGCAACTTCCTGGAGGGACTGATATTGATTCATCATCATTCTCATGTCTGTACAATAAATAATTAATGGGAGCAATCAGCTACTTAGCTTAGCTTGGGTGGATTATGTTACCTTTGGACACAGCCAGGCTAGCTGTTTCAATATTTCCAGTCTTTATGCTAAGCTAAGCTAACTTGGTACTGAGTCCAGGTACATATTCTCTCAACAGACATGAGAGCGTTATCAATCTTCCAATTTCCCCGGTCAAGACTGAAGACCAAGTGTAAAGCTTTTTCAGTTTCTTTCATGAGGAACTTCAACTAGAAAATTTACTAATCTCTTCAAAATCATCTCTCTTAATTATTTGACCGGTAACTTATCTTATTTGTTCTTTACCTTTATGCATTATTTTCTCCTTAGTTTCATTTGTCATTTTTATTTGTTTGTTGACAGGGATTTTATATTTGCTTATTCTCCTGCATCTTTTATTTGTGAAGCAGTTTTGCAGGTAAAAAAAAAACCAAAACACTTTTTGACAGGTGTGTAGGTGGAGTGGAGTAAAGAGACACTGTGTTCACTTGCTCATTTGGTGAAGCAGAGTTTGATGACACTGTGGGATGAGGGGAGTTTATGTTTAACAGAGAAGTTAAACAACCACCACTGCAGATGAAAATCTACTGGATGTGACTCAGGCAGCAATCATATTCATGGACGAGGTAATGTATTAAAGTTTCTCTCTGATGTATCTGACATATCCTGTGTTTTCCCAGAAGTTATAGCAAATAGCTAATAAATTATGGTTTGTTGGAAACATTTGGGATAATGTAACTCGTCCTTGCCTCGTCCTTTTTAGACATCTTAACATATCATAGCTTTAAGTTCTCACATCCCTCCTCTATTACTGCAAAGCTCAATGTAAGCCTATTCCTGGTATGCAAAATAGCAGCTGCTGATGCAGACATCTGCTCATGTACTGTAGTACCACATGCAGCTGAAAAAAGCTCAGTTGTTCAAGTTTATTTCTTTGCCACCACCAGTCTTTGCTGCTAAAACAGCCCAAATATTTTGATGGCTGCAACATTACTTGTAGACTATTTGCCCAACTGCTCCGTAGCTCTCAGTTGTCTCATTTCGGGGATGTTATGGTCTTCATTTCACGGACAGTGGAAGGGGGTCCCGCTGAAGCCTTTATCACGGATCTGGGAACAAAGAAAGCATTCAGCAGCAGCAGCAGCCGGAGAAACGGGCTGTAATCTCATGCTGGCCCGGGACCCAGACTCATGTTATGAGCTCAAACACAACTTGTTTAGAGTCTGACCAGCTCCTACTGTTAATAATCACACACAGAGGGTTCAGTTTCAGCTGCTGCAAGATGAATGCAATGTGTGGAATGCAGGTCAGAACTTACAAAAACATTTTTGGGGGGCAGCAAAGCTCTGCAGAAGTCTCAACGGGTTTTTAGAGCAAAAGTAAAGAAACAAATCTCGTATTTGTGTCGTCGCTGTGCAGGACAGATTTGCATGGCTGCAGACTCTCTTTCAGTTCTTTCCTGTAAAATCCAGTGCGATCAGGAGACCTTTCTGAGTACACTAGGCTTTTGTTGCACAGAACAATGCTCGGCTAATAAACGGTGCATTGTGTACCTGCTCTTGGGGTAAAATCCCTGCAGAGTAAAGGCTATTGGTCCGTTTCATCGTGTCCCGGTGGTAGTTTGGGGCACCGCTTCCCGGCATCCCCCAGATGGAGTGCTGCATGGTCTCATTGTGCTGCAAAGGATGGGAAAAAATGAGACATATAAGTAATTTACAATCAGTCTCTTTCCATGCATTGCAAAATATTATTCTCCAAACTAACCTTTTGTTCGTCAATGGCATTTCTACATCTCTCTCTTTCTCTCTGTTGTTTCCTCTCCTCCACCTGCAGGCAAAGCTCTTTGTAATACTCACTTTTGTTTTCCTAAAGAAAAAAAAAAAAGAAATGAATATGACACAGGGACATTTTAACAAGATTTTTAGTGATGTCTGGTTACTTTATGCAGAGGACAGGAGATACAGTACGACATCTCTGGTGATGTTAGACGTCTGTGGGTTCAATCTTGGGGCTTCATCTTGTTGAGCAGCTGATACTGAAGCTTTTCCCTGCAAGAAATGAACTCTCAATACAACCTGTTCACTCTGTATAAGTTCATATGTGTTTCAAAGCACTCCTACACATGGATCAACACCCCCATCTAGTGGTCATATTTGGTAACTACATGAAAAGACCAAAACCAAACAATAAACTGATCCAACTAACAAGTATCGTCTCTGTATCGTGATAAACAGAGGTGGCAAAAGTACACGTCATTCTCTGATATATCTTATTCCTCTTTGACAAAAAGATCCAGCAGTTTTAAAAGCTGATAGTGCAGCTGAAGAGTAGACAGGAAAGGGGACAGAGAGAGAGAGGGGATGACACGCTGCAAAGGGCCGCAGGCAGGACTCGAACCAGAGGCCGCTACAGAGGACTAACCTCCATACATGGTCGGATGCTCTATCAACTGAACTAAAGGTCCGCCCCCAACTCTAATTCTTAAGAAATTTTTTTTTTTTAAAAAAAGGAAGAAGAAAAGAAACATGGCAACATTTTGGTACATTTGCTGTCAAACATACAGTGGTGGATTCATGAACTGAAGACGTCCTTTTGGAGCCATTGCTCGCAGAAGTTACGGTTCCCATTAATGTCAGCACTTGCAAAGGAGCTGAAGGAAAAAGAACAAACAGAAAACAATTAAACTCAGCATAAATTCAAATATGATATTGGTGATATTTATATTTATAGTACACTGAGTATACCTCTGTATCTTTGAGGTTATAGTGTGTAGAACTGAACAATTTGTGTTTAAATCCTCTCTAATGTGAGTATTTAGTACTTTTGAATATTTTTTTGAGTTTGGACAGTTGGCCGGAAAAAATAAGCAATTTTAAGTTCGAGCATTGGGCAACATTTTATAGACAAGAAATAATCTATCGATTTATTTAATAATGGAAATAATTGTTAGTTAATGCCATAATAGTACTGAGTGTAAACTACAGGATTATATTTGATCCATGCTTTGCCGATATTACATTTTATTATATGATTCTTTCTCTCACATCTGCTTTTTATCTGTAAATTCTGATGTTAATGATTTCTGGCCCTTTCTGAACACATTACAGTCTAAAAGACCTGCTCTGAATCTAAATTCCTCTTTGGTGAAATACACTGTAGTTCAAATCTCAAACCTTAATAGCGTGGCCCACAGTAAGCAGGGACTCACGTAAAATAAATCAATAAATCTATTTTGTAACCCAGACAGTCTCCTCCACTGAAAGAATGAGAGCCAGAGTTATCCATTTAGCTCCCACTGTAGTGAAGCCCACTCATAATAAGTTGTACTATGAGGCTGACTCACGTTCTCTTTCAGGCTCTTCTCGTATAGCGCCGCGCTTCCCCCGGGCTGCTCATGAGTGGACGTGTGTATGTGTGTGTAGGATTGTATTGTCATGACGACAGTCATTACAACACTGAGGAGTCTCAGCTTGATCATACAGTGAATTCAATGTGCCTGTAATGTGGATTTAATTCAATCTCTGCTCTCCTTTAGCCACAAGCACCTGTTTTCTTTTGTTTTAAATTAAACACAGAACAAATATAATACAGAAAGTAATTCACTGTTGTATTCTGCATAATACTGACTGTATATTCATTATACACGTTTTCACCGTTTTATCCAAACTGAGATTGCGTGCGTCATCATGTTTTGTTTATACAAGCGTATTTAGAGCAGTTGCGTGTATTTGCAGTCCATAATTGAATTGAATGAATGCCAACTCAAACTATTTCCATAAAAGAAGTGGACAGAGCCTCTGAGCCTGAAGCCAATGACTCAATCATGCACTCTCTCTAGTGGCCAGCAGGGGGCGACTCCACTGGTTGCAAGAAGAAGTCAGATTGTCTGGAGATCTATGAGAAAATGACTATTTCTCACTTTATTTATTACCTCAGTAAACAGTTTCCTAATGAGTTTCAGGGTCTCAGTCACTAGTTTCAAGTCCTCTTCAGTACAACACGATGTTCATTTTGTAAATTATGGACCCATTTAGAATAAAATAGACAATAAAGGACGGGGCTACCTTCTGATTGTCAAGTTGGCGTGGAGCAGATGGGTACCTCTTGTTTTTGCATTGTCTTCTGTTTTGTGTCGTTAAGATTGTGCATCTTTGGTTTGATACTATGAAAAGTGTTTTGTATTGTGAGAAACCTAAATAAAATCTTCCACCTCTATTATACAGTCTACGACTGTTTCAAATGTTGAGTCTAAAAGTTTATTTTCAACCTTGGAAACAGCAGTTGAGAGAACGATCTCACAACAAGACTCTTAAAGTACCTGCTCCAGAGCTTTCAATCATATTCCTTGATTCTCCTCAGAAACTTACGATCACAGAGACTATGTCCATGTCTTATAGTTTAGTGCAATGCTTTATATCAGTGGAGTACTGTTTTTAATGATATAATGTTGCCAAACTGTATAAACAAAAGTTTAAGATGTGATCCACAATTAAAGTTCCAGTGTGTTGGATTTACCGGAATTTATTGGCAAAATATGTCAGAAATGAAATATATCATAGTAACTCTGCAGCTCGGCTATTAACCAGAAGCGAGAGAAGATATGACATTGGTCCAGTTTTAGCTGCTCTCCACAGGCTTCCTGTAGCATTCAGAATTGATTTTAAGGTCCTTCTCCTTACATACAAAGCCCTTAATGAGCTACGACCAAATTACATCTCTGGCTCCCTTGTCCCCTTCGTGCCTTCAAGAACACTGCGATCGTTTGCAGTTGGTTTATTAGAGGTTCCCAGAAACAGCCGAATGAAAGTTGGGGATGCAGCGTCTGTCAGTTACGCCCCAAAGCTCTGGAACACAAAACTTATAGATGTCAGAGAAGCCAGCTTTACTTTAGCCTCTAACTAGCTATGACATTCCTGAAACAGGCCCGAGACTCTGCTTTGCATTTTTCAAGAGTTTCAAAGCCACCATGTTGACGATGTTAACTCTAAGTTAACTCAGTGGCAACATTACACTGTCTGCTTGCATTGATCTCGCCAGAGTTTTCCTCAAACGGCTGCCAGAACACCACATAGTGAACATTTGCCTGCTCATATCGCACTTGTTTTATTGCCCTCTGGGGCGTCTAACTTACAGTAAAGTTTCATCTTCTACTTGTTTTTCTTTGTGTCATCGTATCTTTGGAGTATTGTGAAACACCATGAATGCAGCATCTCTCTCACAGTGTGATTCAGACATTTCCATCACAAGTGATTGAGAGTGAATGACTAACAGCATGTGTGTGTGTGTGTGTGTGTGAATGATCTCACATCGGTCCCTGAGAGAGGCCGCCTCGTTCCCATCAATCAGCTGCCTGCACGCTACCTGGAGGCAGTAAAATGGTGAAGATAAAGCACAGTTACCTTCTGGAAATTGCTTTAATTGAGTGATTAAGACCGCTGACGTCAAATGAAAGCCCGTTTTCTACTGAATGAACGTTCACTTAGCCTTCATTCACACACGTCGGTATGACTGTGACTCACCGGCGTCCTGGCCTTGGGCTTTGTGCTCGGCATCTGTGTTTGCTCTGCAGCAGTCCCCGGTGAAAGACGGCGTGATGATGGTGAGTCAAAAAGGCCATTTTTGCACCTAGTGTAAAATCAACACAAATTGGATTATTAGATGAGTGGACCTGCCTTTGTCCTCTCCACGCTGGATGTCCTTTTGTGATGCCTCCACTTTTGCGTAAACAGTGCCGAGGCCGTAATTATTGTCAGAATCATCCTCGTGTTCATCATCACCGCTGTGTGTGACGATGAGGCCTGAAACGATCCGGGTTCATTTACTGATTTCAAGTAGATTTTTAAACAACTTTTGTGACTGTGTGTGTGTGTGACTCACACGCAGGCTTCACTGTCCTCACAGAAACACGAAGACACCTCGATCGACTTTTTGGGTTTGGACATTTTCAGCGCCAACATCAGTTCAACCCTCTCATTGCTGGACTCCTCGCTCTTCACCGTCATGTTTCTCCTGCCCTGTGGAAACCAAATGGATTCTCATAACAACACATGCTCAAAGGTATAGTTCGGATTGTTTGGAGTTTGAGCGTATGAGGTATGAGTTGCTTTACTTTGCTGTCGGACAGCATTTCCTGACAGGAAACCTGTCATAATAGAAGCCAAGTATCGCTCTCTCCAAAGCAACCAAACTCCATTAGCAAAAACAGTAATTTTACCTCACAGAATATTGGAGTTGCTGGTCTAGTTGCTGCATCAATCTGTGAGTTTGTTTGTATTATTTTGACTTTGCGCTTAGAGGGTTAATTCAGATTCACCAAAGTCACACAATAACACAAACAAACTAACCGTTTGAGGAGGCGGTAGACCAGAAACTCCTGTGTTCTGCAACCTAAAATTACTGTTTTTGTCAATGGAGTTTGGTTGGACTGGAGAAACAGTGATAATTGACTTGTGCAATGTCAATTTCCTGTCAAGGTTACCCCCTTGGAGGCTCTAGTTTACTGTACAAACCCTTGATGATCCAACTGGGCACTGAGGAAGATGTGATCGAGGCTCCTCTTCTCTTTCCATGATTTCTGAGACAGATAGAGACGAAGACAGACAGAAAACAGATAAATTTCTATTTCTACTCCACAACAATTCAGAGGGAAATATTGTACTTTTTTACTCCGCCACCTTTATATGACACCTTTGGTTACTTTACAAATTAAAGAGCTTTGCTGCTCTTCCCTTTAATTATTTTAATAATTTTGAATTTTGTAAAAATTAGTTAGACAAAACAAGCACTGAGAAGATGTCATTTTGTGTTCTGGGTAATTGAGACGGCATTTTTCACTGTCGTTAGACAATTTTACAAACCAATTAATCAATCAATTAATGGAGAAAATACTCAGCAGATTAATCCATAATAAGAATAATTATTAGCTGCAGTCCTACACAAAATAGTTCAAATAAACTCCACCTCAACAAACTACAACAGTACAATCCTACTTCTATATTAATCCACGAGCAGCTATAATATACTGTAGTATAACCATCATCTGCATTTTTACTTTTTACAAGTACATTTTCCTGATTATACTTACATATCCTAATTTTAGTAAAGTAAGACTTATGTTTTTGTACTAGTTGCGTATTTTTTCAGTGTGATTTTAGTACTTTTGCCCTAGAGTAGGCCTACTACCACTGGCCAACGAAGTAAATTTAATAGAAAGTAAATTTAACAGAAAAATTCCACTTAAACTAAAGTTTGCCTGCATTTTGAGTCCTTCTTTGGGGTCTGAGGGGTTAATTTGCGACATTAATGCAGCACAGCATGTGTCTGACATCTCCGAAAATAAACATTAGCCTGCATTTAAATAAAAATAAAAACAACAATAAGCCTCCAGATTTTGGCTTTATGACCCAAAACACGCACAACAACACACTGACATGTTGCATTTAGCGGCTGTAACATTATTTACCTGATGTGATGGTTGGAGCTGATGAACTGAAGCTGACGGTGAGCTGTGAATTTAGTTTGTAAACATTTAAAATCAGCAGAACGGAGCTGATTAAACGTCACCGACGTCACGACGTAGAGTTCCTCCGTCACTAGGGGGCGGTACGTAACCGAGCGTCAGAGTAAAAGTCCTGCAATGAAAATGTTACTTAGTTAAACCTACAGTAGGATCGTGAATTTGCATATTTATAGATGAATCGGTGTATCTATGTATTTATATTTTAAGTATTTAATCTGTTCATTATTTGCATTTATTGGGTATATTTTACACTTAATTTTTGTAATGTTATTCTATGTAGTTTGTAAAGAAAACAGCATGTGATAGAAATGTCAGTTGGGGGAAGTGGTTAAAAACTATAAAAAACAGAGTAAAAATCTGTTTCAAATAAAAATAATAGTGGAAGAAAAGTAAGAAAAATAAATAATGTACTGAAGGTTTTATGTTAAGGTTGTTTTCTTTTGGATGTGGCCATTTAACATAACATGACATAACATGACATGACATTACATGACATAACACGACATAACATTATACATGATAATAATAATGAAAAAGTTAAAAGTGATATTGTTGGACATGATAGTGAAGGTAATATTGTGAAATATTAAATATAACATTGTACATGTTACATAATAATGATCATGAAAAGTAAATGCAAATCAAACATTTTTTCAAAACGATTTTGCTTATCCCTTATTGACCCTGACAAAAAAGCCTTGTATTTAAATTCTGTTTTGTTGGATTTCAAAATCAAATAGCTGCTCATTTCTTTGTTTTTCAGTACCTGTTTCTCAAGGGAAAATCCACTGACCAAAAGATACACTGACTGTTTATTTATAGCTTAGGTGTTGTATTTATATCACATATTTTAAAGTATTTTTGAATGTTTTATGTATTCTAAGCTCATATGTTTGTGTGATCTATTGTTTTTAACTTTAACTGGACAGTGAAATTCCAAACTCAGCTCCCTGCGATTTGGTTTTCTTTCTCGCCTTTGTTGTCTTTTTGTTGTCTTTACTAATGTGAGGACAGAGGAGGATCCTTTCAGTTGCATCAAGACCCAGCTATACCAGAGGCTCTATAGCATTTCCAGTAGACAAGAACAAGTGTTTTATTTGTCAGATGCACAGTGTAATACAAGGTCACTCAGAAATATGAAATTCTTATGACACGGCAAGCAACAACTACATAGCAGGTGTAAGAAAAAAATATCAAAATCACAAATAAGGACAAAAAAGACAAGTACAAACACTAGCATAACAGATAACTTACAGTAAATATACATAGGCAGAATAAAAAAAGCAGAATATGGACAATGAGAATAGTGTTAAATATGTTAATATAAAATATAGTACTGCCACTGAATTGAGTGTGCATACAGTATTTTCATACACACACCTCAGTCAACAAACAGATATAGTGACAATGAATGAGACACCACATAAGACACAGATACTGTACAAAAAACAAAACAAAAAAACACCCACCACTCACAGAAAAAATGCAAAGATGTGTTGCAAGTTCACAGCTGCAGTGTGTGTGTGTGTGTGTGTGTGTGTGTGTGTGTGCATATTGTCTGACAGGAGTATAGGAAGAGAGCTTCTCTAATTGGAGGAGGTGTCATCAGGCTGCAGCAGTTAATCACAACAATGTGAGGAGAGAAATGCAGCCAGAAGAGGAGACATAATTTGGGGTGGGGTGGGGGACTAACTCCTTTTTCCTCCGAGGGGAACACGAGTGTTTGCACATCGGACGCAGAGAACTCACAACCTCCTGTCACATCTGAGTTT
>JAJHUR010109289.1:1158-17558 GCA_027495735.1 Lutjanus campechanus | reverse complement strand
AAACACTTCAGTTAAATCATTTATTAGAATGTTTTACATGAATTATATCTCACTGTTTTACATGTTTACAAATGACTTTGGCCTGACCTGGACAGGATGAAGGCTATATAGACCAAACTGTTAATAATGATTAATCACAGCCCCACTTTAAACCAAATTTGAAGCAACATAAACCCGTTCAGATTGACAGTAAACTCAGGATTATTTCAGGTCATCATGTCAGTCTGAAAGTCTCTCTCCATGTTCTGTCATTGGCTTCTGTTTGGCTTCCATTTCGCATTGTTTGGCACGCGTACAGTATTAGGATCATTAATGCAGACGCGAGCCAAAGCAGCATCACTCATTAAAGAGCCTATTGTTCTCAGGACAGTGTCAACACACACACACAGGCGCACACACACACACACATGCTCAGAGTGTAACAGACAGGTCAACAACTCTATCCGCTGAAGGAGGGCTTCTAATCTAGGCCACCTCTAGGATTAGGGCTATCTATCCATTCAGCCATACGTCCATACATCCTTCCGCTCATCCCCACTGAAGAATGGACGCCCCCCCTCATATACCCCAGCCCAAACAATATCAATCTTTCATCTGTTCATACTCTGAGCAGCATATGAGGGAAGCGTGAAAGACTCAGTGGATGAAGCTTGGACCTCAGAGGAAAAGCTTATTTACAGTAGCTCAACAAACATCAGGGATTATTATGAACATGATTACCAAGCAATCTTACACGTATCAGCCCCCGGATATGCAACTAATAAATCTTGTTTCCCAAAGCTGAGGAAACATTTGCTTTTTTTCCCGCTTTACAACCTTTTCATAATCCTTAAAATCACACATTAGCAAACATCCTAGGCCTGCAAATAATGATTATTATTGTCATTATTAGTTAATCTACAAAACCTGTGGAAATGCCTGTCACAATTTTCCATATTTCCAAGTTGACATCTTCAAATGGCTTGTTTATTTTTTACTAATTAACAGTCCAGAGTTTAAGGGATAGTTCAGACTATTTGAAGTAAGGATGTATGAGGAAGTAATTAGTCAGTGTATGACTCACAGTAGATGTTGACACACCCTCAGATTGTAGAAGCAGAAAGGAGTACAGTACCGGCATAGAAGCTCAGAAATGTACCACTATAGACAGGGTCAGTATTAAAACAATATACAATACTTCCACCACTTTACCTTGCCATCAGACAGCCTTTCCTGATGGGAAACCACCATTATATAAGCCAAATGTTGCTCTTTCTCTCCCTCAACCAAACTCCATTGGCAAAATCAATAATTTTACCTCACAGAACATGGGGGGGCTGCTGGTCTACAGCTGCCTTGATCAGTTAGTTTGTTTGTGCTATTGTGTGACTTCAGTGGATCAGAACTATCATTTCAATACACCGAAGTCGCACAATAATGCAAACAAACTAACAGATCGAGGCAGCAGTGGATCAGCAGCTCATGTGTTCTGCAAGATAAAATGACTGATTTTGCCAGTGGAGTTTGGTTGAGCGAGAAACAGTGATCTTTGGGTTATGTATTGGCAGTTTCCTATCAGAAAAGGGTAAAGCGCTGAAAATATTCTAAATACCGTGTACACTTAAACTGATACTGAAAATTTTTGTTGGCTGTTGACTCTTTCCACAGCAGCATATTCCTTCCTGTATAGTTCCTGTTGGTCAACTAATCAATTAATCAGCCGTTCTAAAGCATTCATAGTAATTCAAGACATTAGCTGTGTGCAAATTACATTCTTTAATGCTTCCTTGAGATAATTACAACTGCCTGAAACTGTGAGGTTTTCTAATCATTTAATCATGTAAATTAGTGATAAAACTGATGACACTGCTCGACAGTGTCAACTGTTAGCATTCAAACACAAAATCTCAACGTAACACGTGTTCATTAGTATTCGGGCCTGTGGCGAGACAGTGATGATCTGTTCTTGTTAACACAACCAGCAGCATGTACGCATGAAAAGGTGGTCACCCTCTGAGAAAAAAAAAAAGAGAAACTGAGGGGAGCGATGTGAATAATTAACAAGTCCTGGTTCTCCAGACGTTATTAAGACTCAAGGGTGAATGTGGCAGAGTGATAATAAAGGAGAGAGATTGATGAAGGGCTCCTTCTCTTCCTCCTGTCATTGTTCCCGCTTTCTTTATCTTCCCCGTCCTGTTTTCACACCCCATTTGGATCTCCATATCAACCTGGCAGAGACGACTAGCACTCTGAGACATAACGGTTCCACAAGGGTTCTTCCTGAAGGGCTGAGGTTCTGCCCGGAACCATTTGCTTCTGAAGATCCCTGTCTTGAAGAAATGGTTTTTGTAAGACTAAAGGTTCCAGTAATAACCTTTTTCATCCAAAGAGGCATTTTTTGAAATCAAGGGTTCATTAGGGGTTCTTTGTAAGACTTAGGGTTCACTTAAGAACCCGTCTCATCCAAAGAACTGTTCTACAGTGGGTTCTACATGAAACTGGAGGAATATACAACAGTTATCTGTATAACTCTTTGCGTGATTTACATGAAACCCTTAGAATATATATAGGTTCTTGGTAGAACCCCTGGGTGGGTTCTACGTGAAATCCTTGGAATATAAAAGGGTTCTTGGTGGAACCCCTTGAGAGGGTTCTGGTTGAAACCCTTGGAATGTAAGACTTAGGGTTCCATTAAGAACCTTTTTTTTAATTCAAAGAACACTTTTTTTGAAGAAAAGGTTTGTTAAGGGTTCTTTGGAAGACTAAAGGTTCCAATATGAAAGGGTTTGTTATAGAACCCTTGGGTGGGTTTTACATGAAACCCTCGGAATATACAGGGTTCTTGGTAGAACACCCTGGATGGTCTCTTGTTAGCACCCTTGCAAGGTGGAAAGATTCTGGATAGAACCCCCAGAGAGGGTCCTGGGTGGAACTATTACCCCACAGAAGGGTTTTTTGTTGGACCTCTCACAGGGGCTTCTGGGTGGAACTTTTCACAGATAGTTCTAGGTATAACCCTTTCTGTTGGGTTTGAGGTAGAAGCCTCTAAAAGGGTTCCAAGTAGACCCTTTATAAAAGGTGCTACCCGGAACCAAAAGGGTTCTCTGAGGGGAACCAGCTGAAAAACCCTATATAGTTGTAATTAGCACTTTTATTTCTAAGAGTGTACACAGACTGTCTCACACTTTCATACCCTGTTTTTTATTTCTTTTACCCCAGACTGAAGTCTAATTCCCAGCAGCCCCTCACTCTATCATTTGATCAATCCCCAAAACACACACACACACACACACACACACACACACACACACACACACACACACACACACACACACCTCCCCCTTCATCTGACAGGTCTCAGCTTTAATTTCTCTAATTGGACTTAAGAAGGGAGAGCTAAGCTGACCCCCTAAAACCCCTCAACTCTACCTGATCCGCTAACGTCAAATCTCCTTCTCTCTCCATCCCCAATTTTCTTTTTTCTGTCTCTCCCCTGTTTCCTTTCAGACATGAACACTTTCATGACTTCTAATGTAATCTAGCCTGTATTGATTTTATTCTCCCCTCTCCCCCGCTCCTCTCTCTTTCCTTTCCTGCGTTCTCTTGTTCAGGCTCTGACCTTGCACACCTTCCCGTTAATAGGTGGAGAACCTGCAAGGTGGAGATAAGCAGGAAAATGTGAGTTGAGGAAAAACGGGGACAAATTTTTTTTTCACACATCCTTGCAATCACTTTGCATCTGTGGATGTTGTTACTAGAACTATGTGAATGGTTATAAACAGGGGCAGGGTTTGTCACTGGTTTGAGTCAATGAACATAACTAAGTGAACAAAAAAACACTCATCTTTTCTTTATAAATTAAGGGTGAGATGCCGTTTAGCGAGGCACTAACTCCTGCATCTGTGCAGCATCAGCACCGTTTTTACTGGGGACGCACAAAATTATGAGCGTTAAAATGAAATACTGGTATCAGCTCAAAATGCCGATATTTCTGCCAATAAGATGACGCTTTAATTATGCAAACATGGTGCAAGTATGTCTGCAGTGTTGACATTTTTTCAAGCATCTAAATAGATATCAAAGTGCAATAAATGCTCAGCGTCACTCATGAAGAGGAGCCAATTGCCATTGCAGGCATTTTTATTATTATTATTTTTTTTTTGGTATTTAATTTTAAAAAAACCTTGTATTTTAATTTGACAAGCATGGCATTTCATTTTGAAACACATAGCATTTTACTTTGAAAAGCACTGTCTTTTATTTTGAACAGCATTTTATTGTATTTTGAAAATCACTGTATTTCATTTTGAAAAAACTGCATTTATTTTGAAAAGATTGTATTTTATTTTGAAAAGCACAGCATTTTAGTATGAAACACATTGTATTTTATGTCTGCATCTGCCAGTGGTCCACCACAATAACAGTAGGCATAATAAAATGTTCATTCCACAAGATACTTGATAATTAAGACATGTGCATATATCAAGTTTTGACCCATCCTCCAAAGGGCTTCATGGCTCACCAGGAGCGTTTCAGAAGCACAGAGTTTTGCCAGCCTGATTTTATTGATTTGCTCAGATTTAGTTGATTTGGTCATTTTTCCTTGATTTTCTACCATGGGGAAGAAGGCGACATAGTAAAATAGTTTCTATTTTGACTGTTTATATGATCAGGAGTCTAAACAGAGGCTTTTATTTTGAAAATTGATAATCTCCTCCATGCACAAACACTTTATAAAACTGTGAGAAAAGCTCTTCACTTTTTGCTACAAATGTTTCATATTTGTATCAATTATTAAAATCTGTTAGAAACTAAATTGTTTGGACTTTGATGGCTCAAACAGGAAATGTACCAAAGACCCTGAAAGAAATGAATAAATAAATAAACTACATCATACTTCTCTTTCATCCCTCCTTGACTCTCTTTTTCTATGAATGAAAATCTATAATTTATAGCATGCGGAGCAACATAACTCATGCTCTCTGATCCCTTCCCCCTTTCTTTCATCCCTACATCTCTGTGAATGAAAGCGCAGCACCGGGGGTCGATGGGAACCTGATCGCTTTGCTCCTCTCGGAGATGTAGAATAAGGCATGAATAATCTATCAGGAAAGAGTGAGGGGGAGAGAGGGGAGGATGTAGTGTGGCATGATGATCATACGGCATATTTAAATGGAGGATTTTCTTTACAAACTGTACCATTACTGACATTTAACAGTCGTTTTTTCACACTTTTACATCATTTGGCATCAAGATAGTAATAAAAAGTAATCATAGTGTGACACAGTCATGTTCCATGATGTTAACAAACCCTAAAGGCGGGTTAGGCCGAGGAGACAACTCTCTACAGCGCTCATAAAAAGGCAGTTAAGCAAAGTTAAACTTCAAACTCACTCCTGAATAAACACAACTCTCTCCCAAACACAACACACACACACACACTGAAACCAAGGTGACGGAGAGGCGAGGCTGAGCAAACAAGCTGTTTTTCTGGCACTAATGATTTTAGCATGGGGTAAAGTTCCCGCACATCACCCACACACACACAAACACAATAAGTTCAAACTGCTCCAGCTTTTGCTGAATGACCTTTTTCTGACACCAAACTCTTGCTGTCTCCCTCTCACAGCCTCCCTGCCTGTCTGTCCGTCTGTCTGTCCGTCTGTCTGTCTGTCTCTTCTGTCTGTCTCTCTTCTGCTGCACTTCTGTCTGTTCAGCAGACAGAGGTTACTGGGTAACGCCAACCCTCCTTCCTCTTCCCCTCACCCCTCTTGTGCTCTTTCCGTCTGACCTACTCCACTGAAGCAGCTGGGATTCCATCACACACACACACACACACACACACACACACACACACACACACACACACACACACACAACCTATATATTCACACAGACAATCTCCCATCCTGTAACTGCCCTCAGTTACACTGTATGCACATGTTAAGTAGAGCAGCAACAACTAGACGATTAATCGATTAGTTGGTCAAAGAAAAATTAGCTCCCAACTAGTCTAAAAATTGTTTCAGTCATTTTTCAAGCAAATTGCAGGCTCAAACATCCTAAATGTTAGAATTGGCTGCTTTTTGTCATGTATGACAGTAAATGAAGAGTCTTTGGGTTTTGGACTGTTGGTTGGACAAATAAAGCAATTTGAAGACGTCACTTTGGGCTCTGGAGAGCTGTGATGCATTTTTACAATTTTCTTTTTACATTTTATAGACTAAGAGATTAATTGTGAAAATTATCAGCAGATTAGGGGATGCAACCAACGATTATTTTCATTGTAGATTATTTGCCCAATCAAGCGATTAGTTGTTTAGTCCGTAAAATGTCCGAAAATTGTGAAAAATGTTTCCCAAAGTCCAAGATGACACCCTAAAATGTCTTGTTTTGCCCACAACCAAAGGTGTAATTGAGTAGGGCCAATAGGGACATGATGGATCATTGTCAATGCCGAAGCAAAGCCCTCTCTGTTCACCATCAGAAAGTCAGTGGTTTGACAAGGCAAAGCTTTTGTTTTTGGTGGTTTTGTATGAGCCCATCAGCAGCTCATTTGCATGATTATATGCAGAATATGGCGGGGTTAAAAGAGGTCAGACGGAGGGGGGACAAATGTACTCAAAGCTACGGTGGTGGCTCACAACATGTCATTTTAGTGAAAAGGATTTTGTGTGTGCAGCGGGGGTTCAACGAGGTGCAAATCAAAGTTCACTGTGTGTGTCTGTGTGTGCATTTTACACCAAAGTGGAAAAAAAGCAGCAGAAATAAGGGAGATGTGTGTGAATTCAAGTTTGCAATGAAAACTGCTGTATTTTGTGTGCGTGTGTGTGTCTGTGTGCGCTGGGTTATTCTTCTCAATGAAAGGCAGGGGCCTCCTTCTATAGGCTGCTCCTCCTTTGTGATCCATGAGAAAAAACCCCTCAAAGTCCGGGAGACACCCTGCAAACTACGCCCTGAGTCTGCACACACACCATCACTAACATGATCAGCCTCTGATCTTTGTGTGTGTTTTCAGGTTCACAAGCATACGTATGTGCATATCTGGGCCTTGATGTGGTGACACACGTATATTTGTTGTTTTCTGTAGCTGTTCTCACACAGCTTGACGTGTGCGTGAATCAGAGAAACGTCTTTGAAAAAGGAAGCACAATACAAATGCGGGAGAAAAAATTGGAGATGGTATCAAAAGCAAAACTTTGCACAAAGACTTTATAAAAGAGGACACGAAGAAAGAAAAGCAAAGTTTGCATCCACAAAGATTCTTTGATGTGGTAAAAGCAGGAGCCATTTTGCTGAGTAGCGATGCGAGGCAGGATAGAAAAGGCAGCGTTTAGAGGGACAAAAGAAACGAGACAGAGAGGAGATAAAGACAGCAGGGAGAAAAAAAGTTGGGTGGGGTGGTGGAGGGAAGGGAAACAGATAGATAGAGTGTGAACGCAAAACATCCATAGGTAGAGACTCAATAAAAACAGATATACACAGAAAACATACACAAAAGCCCAGCAGGCTTGGCGGTCATGCCTAATTTTCTCTCCCTTGGCGTCTGACCTGGGCATTCCCTGCCGACCCCCTTTGAAATTCAAGCCAGGATAAAAGAGACAGAAAGACAGAGAGGGCAGATAGCGGATACATGTACCTCTGTGTGAGCATGTGGACAGACAAGACTGCATTTGACTTTGTGCTCAGAAAAGCCTAAAAAACAAAGACCAAATCGCCTAATAGGAATAACAGCTGGAAGAACACAAACTGACAAGGAGGCGTGCAACCGTTAAATAAGTCCTCCCTATACTTTCATTTAACAAGCAAAGTTTTATGGCCCAATGTTAGCTTGAGCACAATAAAAGGCGGGTCACTCTTAAAATGTAAACGCCCGTTGAGCAGGGTGTTAAAACGCTGATATTTTACGAGCGGGCTGATTTGTACGCCTGAGCTTTTGGTGTCTTCAGAGAGGGTGGCGGTTTTGTTGCTAACTTGAGGCGTTTTATGTTTCAGTCACGATGGATTTGTAGCTAACCGTCCACCTCCCCCCGGCAACAGAGTTTTAAATCTAATGCAATTTAACCCCACTGGTCTGTCACCCCCTCCCTGAAGTTGACAGGACAATAAGACGAAACTGAAACAGGCCCCTGTTGGAAACTGGAAAGTTTGCACGTTGGCTGGACAACAAGCAGAGCTTTAAGAATTTTGAAAAAAAGTTGCCCTACAGGTTGTTTTTTATCCATGTTAGGAGCATTGCTCTGTAGATGTTGCTCAGTTTGTCCATCACTTTGATCAACACTTTGATTTTTTTCGAGTAAATGATTAATCTTGAAAATAATCTGCAGATTAAGTGTTAATGAAAATAATCATTAGTTGCAGCCCTAATAATGACCTTCATAATTCCAAAAACTTGCACTGAAGTTGCTGCTGCTATGTACCCGTGCTGTGCACGTGGTTTCCTGTTCTCACCAATGTGTTGCTGCTTACAACTGTCTCAAATGTCTGTCGTTCCCTGATGCGAGAAGCAGCAGGGGAGAACAAGTCCTTCTTCTCTCTCAACACCAGCAGCATGAGCTACAACCAATCGGTGTAGCTCATGCAGCTGGTGTTTTGTCCGTCTGCGTCCAGCTTGTGCTGAAGCAGCAGCTGGGAGAGACAGCATGTTGTAGAAAAGCTTCAAATTAAATCAAATAATTGCTGCCAAAGCTTTGAAACCCCAAAGCAGCTATTTGGTGCAGCCCGAATGTGAGCATCCTCCTCGTGAGCATGTTGGGATAGCATTTAGCTTAAAGCACCGCTCTGCTGAAGTACAGCCTCTACCACAACTCTAAAGTCTCTATTTGACTTTGATTAAAATCAGTTGTCTTCACGAGTGACACTCCACGTTTGAATTGTGCCACAGCTGAACATTCAGAGCTGACCTTGGCTTAAAATTTCTTCTTAGCACACAATTATTCAACCTGTTCTAAATTCTGACTACGCAGGTGTAACACATGTCTGACACGCTCTCATGAAATAATTTCCCAGTGGAAAAGCTCCACTCCACGGCAGCCACTGATACTATAACTTAAAGACGGACCGCTGGCAGCCCCCAGACTATATTAAGAGCCATTACCATCCAGCCAAACTGTCTCCACTCATATTGACTCCTGGCCCTTCTCGCTCTCCGGCGGACCCTCTGAGGACCCAACACATCAATAACCACGAGGCCTAAGTGTGTGCTGTGTGTCTCAGTGGTCCTGTGCATTCAGATGGCTTACAGCAGGCTGACATCACTCTGCATGCTTTTGCATGTATGGCTGTGCATGTTATTATGCATGTGTGAATGTGCGCCTGCAGCTGTTTCTACAATCGACTGCTTTTAGACAACAGACCCAATCACACATTATGATCTATACCTTAAAGGAGGTCTAGATCACTGCATCCCTTTACCCTTCATCCTTTTTGTCTTTGTTCCCGCTATTGACACATGCACATGCACATATAGGTTATAAGACAATACATGTGCATGAGTCTATGGTCAACATGCAGACAAGCATGTAACCACACACACACATAGGGATGCTGACACACACATGTTGGCTGCCATGCTGCCTTCCTGACCTACATTTCAGCACCAGGACTGTCTGCTCTTCTCTCCTAAGGGTCTGTGTGTGTGTGTGTGTGCATATATATGTGTGTGTGTGCACACACTGCATAGCACCACACCATCATTAATCCAATTTTATAATTAACTTCACGCACAAAATGCCATAAATCTGGCACAAACACATATATGATACACTGTGGACCGCCTCGCCTGTGGTTGTGTCCACTGTGTCCGCTATGTGTGTGTTTCTGCAACACATTTCACGCCCCACAAATGAACCTCACAACCGGTTTAATTAAAAGTGCGATGTGAATAATGTCCAAGCTGAGACAACGACGGCAATCAATATGTAGCAGCTGGAATATTACTTCATTTGCCGTAAAGATATGATTAATTAGCATCAATATTTCACTGCACATTTTATTCAGAAGGCGTTTAGCAGACGCTCTAATCAAGACAGAAAACACCTCAAGTTTAATTTCCCATCACATGCAAAACATGACGCTTTGAAACACGAGCATGGCGGTAAGAAACAGAAAGCAGAGGTGATAAATGTTAGGGCTGCACAATTAATCCCAATAAAATTGCAATATGGCCAAGTGCAGTATCCGATTTTTTTAATTTTTTGCTTATATTGAGGTACTGTAGTGCTGCATAGATGACCTGGCCTAAAAATCTTGTTCTCCAGATAAAAGAAAACAAGTTTGTTTTGGTACAGACCTAAACAAATATCACATTATCATAATTTTAATTGTTTTTTTTTTCTTGAGTGAACATGAAAATTGTCATGCAAAACTGATCATTTCTACTAATCGCTTCACATATCCAGTCGAAATAATGGCAAACTGCGCAGCCCGGTAGCTTGTGTATACGGCAGTGTGTTGTTTCTGCTGTTTGCTGTGACCCTGGTGTTCAGCTCCTCCCGAGGATGAGAGGGTCTTGTCTGATTTTAGACGCAGAGGCACAGAGACAGACTGAGCTAATTTAGGTTAAGTGCCTCCGGTAGCTCAAGGGCACAAAGCAACAAGCCACCTGGGGCAAGCCTGCATCACAACAAGGAGAGCTGGATGTGTGTGTGTGTGTGTGTGTGTGTGTGTGTGTGTGTGTGTGTATCAGCACACACCAATAAGAAGTGGGTTAAAGCTCTATCAACTACAATGTGTGCGTTTATCTGCAGTTCCTCCACCGCTGGAGCAAAATTGACACCGTGCTGTTTGACCCACTTCCCACATCGCACCTCACTTCTCATCAGCACCGACAGTGGGTCATTTGGGGGGGGGGGGCTGTAACACCAAACCATCCAATCAACAATCAGAAATACAGCCAACTGACCAATGGTGATAAATTTAGGAAGTGAGCAAGACAATCAGCCCGGAGGCCGGAGCACAATCGGGAGGTTAGACGTGCAGTCGGATGCGAGTTCTGGTGGCTGGTATTGATTACTGTTAATAACCGATACATTTACACTGCATGACTGGATCTGTTCATCAGGCCTGTAACATTGATCCAATTTAACTTTCCTCTCTGTTAGTTAGTTAGTTAGTTAGAGAGCGTTCTGCAGATTGCTTTCACGAGGCGAGGACACTGACTGTTAACTTAAATAAACTCTCCTCTGTTGAAGTGAACCACATCCTCAGGAATCCCCCAACTTATTTTTTTGGAAATAAAACTTACAGCCTACAAATGGAGCAGAAAATGCAGCCTGACATCAGGGTCCAACAATAATGTTTCTCAATCCAGTTAAACCAAGACGTAATGAATGTTCTGTGTTGTTTTAGGATCTACCAGCCGTTCGTCTATGAAGTAAACAAGTCCGTCTGTGTCACTGTGCTCCACTCACATTCGAGTTTTTGTGAGGACAGACACAGGCAGAGCAAAGCGAAGTCTCAGAGAGAAGAGCAGACGCATAACATGAAAAAGGTTTTAGTGTTTTTACTTCTTTACTTTTTTGAGCGACCGGGTAAGTGGTGAAAAAGGATCAAACTATTAATTTTTCAGGCAAAAGTGGCAGAAAATGCCTCGAAAATATGGACATTTCCTGTTTTTCTACATTTAATATCATATTAAACCGAATATCTTTGGTTATGGACACAAAAAACAAGACATTTAAAGACGTCACGTTGGACTTTGAAAACACATTTTTCACATTTTATAGACATTGCAGCCTTAAATTAAACATGGGGCAAGTAAAAATGGACTTTTGGCAAGTAGATTTCTGACCCTTGCTTGACTGGACAAGTAAAAAAAAAAGGTTTATGTTCAACCTTGGGATGTTAATGATTAATCATTAATTGATTAATTGACATAAAGTACTCAATAATTAATTGACAGTATAAAAATGGCATTAATTGTGCCTCAATTGGCATCGCTTTGTGTGGTGGAGCCATTTGTTGAATAAGGAAACTTAAAACTTAAACTTAAAATGAGAACAAGTTAAAAATGAAAATTAAGGGGAAAAAGAGAAAAGTATCTTGTTAAAGTAAGAATCTTATTAATCATTAATAATTAATAAGATTCATTTATTATCGTTTTCAACTGTCAGTTCAGAAAAATCCACAAAATTTGCAACCCTAGTTGAACCCTGATAAATTATTGGATGACACTGACCCAGTATTTAAAAGACTGATACAAAGAACACTATCATCATCATCATCATCATCATCATCATCAGAGGTACAGACCATAAACGTCTCACTGTAGTAATGCAGCCCTGCCACAGTATTAAAATAAGTGTGTTGTAATCCCGGGGTTAAAACAGAGAGGGTTAAATATGTCTCAGGACAGGCTTAAAGCTCACAGGATGATTCGGATC
This sequence comes from Lutjanus campechanus, assembly GCA_027495735.1. Taxonomy (NCBI): domain Eukaryota; kingdom Metazoa; phylum Chordata; class Actinopteri; order Lutjaniformes; family Lutjanidae; genus Lutjanus; species Lutjanus campechanus. The sequence continues at coordinate 5,196 of JAJHUR010109289.1, read as the reverse complement.
AGTATCATCTGTAAAACACACACATATGTACGCACACACAGATAGACACACTGATTGGTGCTTTCATCTGACCTCTCAAACACACTCAGGGATGCACTCTGCAAAAGTGTGCACGTGTGCACATGCATGTGCTATAATCCTGTGTTGAGACTTTGTCTGGGAAAAAAAAGCAGCACCCCGAAATCCACTTCCCCTCCTCCTCCTTTCCCTCTCTCCTCCTCCCCCCTTCCTTCCTCTGCTTCGCCTCCCGCCTCCCTCCCCCCCGTCCCTCCTCCCTTTCCGTCCCATCCGAGCAGTAATGAAGGGATGGAGGCATTAATAGAGAGCGCAGACCTCTCCTGGATGCGGCGAGCGCGCCCTCCTAATGGGCCCTGAGGGAAAAGAGACGAGCTCCCTGATCAAATACTCCCAAAATTTAAGACCGCCATTATTCCAAATTAAATTCCTCGTGACATCTCATGTGTCTCTTTTTGGTGCGGATGAATGGGTGTCTTTGGTCTGATGGGCAATTAATCCACGGGAAGGTAATTCCATTTGGAAGTGAGCATAATCTGATCAATTTGGAGGTTTAATGTGTGTGCTGTTAAAACAGATGATTCACAGGTGATAAACTTTGAATCTAAAAGACTAAAGGTGCTGCAGTGTCATCCCCTGAGCGAGTCCCTCTGCTTGCCTGTATTAGAACGCCCCCTTGTGGTGAAAGTTTGCAACAGCCGCCACAAGTGCAGTTGGTTCTTCAGTGTCATCCTGCATAGTGCTTTGGAAAAGGTTAACGACAGTCCAGGAAACAAACAAAATTAAAAGTAAAACTGTCACCAGCGCACGCTCAACTGTGGTTTTTACAAGCAAAGCAAACGCCTGTAGCTTCCTCTTCTCTACATTTTCCCCTTCTTCTTCTTTTTTTGTCTTTAACCCTAATCCATCTCTGCATGTAGAGTGGAAAACCCTCGAAAAAGAGACGTTGCCATGGCGAGGACAACTCATTAACAAGACAGATTTAGAGAGGCTCTTAAAATCACTTTCTCCCCCCACTCCTCCCTCCCTCACCTCCCTCACCTCTTTCTCTCCTCTTACAATCAGTCTCTATGGGGGGACATGAGCTTTTCAGAGGCTCGGCTTTGCTTTTCTGAGGCTTAATGGAGCCTCCAGCTGATTGGGACATAAAGAGGCCTGGAGCTGAGGAGAAGGCAGGAAGAAGGAGACCGGGGCTGGTGTGCATGCTGGAGCAGCGAGGGGGGTGGGGGGGTGGAGGGGGTCTGTGGTTGATGAGAGTTGGAGTGATAAAAGATGAGATGGATTAGATGGTGGAACGAAGTGTCCTGACCCAAGCAATCAGATTATTCTTATGTGATTATTGGCATTTTTACATTTTTAGGTCGCATAAGACGTAACAAGCTGCACTTTGGACCCTTTATTAGACCCTTATTTACTTTACAACACATTTCTGTTGTAATGTATCCCTAATTATCCTCTAAGACAGTCTAATCCGGGTCTAATAAAGGGTTAAGTACATGGCGCAGAAGCAGCTTGTGCAGTTAGCTATTAATGGACAAAAACAATAAAGAACTTGAAATATTCATATTTGTTTGAAATTAGGGGTGATTCTCAAACGAGCCCAAAACCACAAGACAAACATCTGTAGCCTGGAATTGTGATAGCCAAAATATATATTCAGTAGACTGGTTTTGAGAAATGTTCTTCTGTTGTAGACTGGTTGTACTGCAGGACTCAACAGTAAGGACTGCCCACTTGCACGGGGTCAAGTAAAACGCCATGTCGGGCAAGTAAATTTGGTGACTCACTTGCTGGAAAGAATTAAATAATTCATAAAATAAAGTTAATGTTTTCATGCACACAAACAAAAAGCGACTGTTTAAAAGAAGTCATGATGAGCTAAAACTCATCTGCAGTGAAAACATTCAAGCGTCTGCCTTGACACTCTCCTAATGCCAACAGACAAGAGAACAAATGCGATTTCAGGACTTAATCTGGCTCGTGTTTGCTCCAGCAGCAGCTTTTGCCCTCTTCTCAGTTCAACAGTGGTCTTGTTTTTAGTAATTGAAAAATCTAATTGTGCCATAGTGCAGGATAAGTGCGTTTAAGCGCTCCGCGGCTGCGCCAACCTCAGTCACAGCTCATTTCTTTAATGAGCGCTGCTATTAGAGGGAGCTTTTTTTTTTTTTTTTTTCCCCCTCATGCTGCTTCGAGTCTGGTCCTCTGAGGTTTCTGGCCCTGTTTGCCCCACTGACCAGTCTGCTCTGTGTCTGCTCTGCACACATGGTTACATTCCTGACTTCTACTGTATGGCTCATAAGTGCATCCCCTTTAACAAAAGGAAAATAACACAAAGGGGTGGCTTTTACACCTACAATGCTTAGCTGATAAACTGATTAGAACAGTTATTAACTTTATTGACTCTTCCTTGTTATTTGATAATAAATAAAACAAAAACATTGAACCCTGAGCTGCAATGATTAGTTGCAGCTTCTTAAATGTGAGGATTTTCTGTTTTTCTTTCTTTTCTTCTGTAAACTTGTGATCACATTTCTTTGACTTTTTAATCTATTAATTGTGAAAATAATCAGCAGATTAATCTGTAATAAAAAATGTTTGTTAGTTGCAGCCCTAATACCACGAGGGCTTTGCTTTTTTCTCTCCCAATTCTGCAGTGTCAGCTATGATCCGTTTTATCATGTGCCTCTCGTCAGGTGTCTGCAACACATGACAAAGTGCTGTGAAACTATCTAAACTAACTGCGAAACCTGAGTCAGGTAAGAAGAGCAACCAGGAACCAGACAGAGAGGAGAGGGAGACAGATCCTAGAGACATGGCAGCTGAAGAGCAATCTGTAAGAGCAATCTTCATCTTGCTCTTACAGACTCTGGGTACTATGTGGTGCAGTACACTGACCCAACCTGCAGGAGGCTCCCTTTGTCAACAGGGAGCAAACAGCAGGGGCAGAACCGCACACTGAATTTAAAGGGGGAAAAGGAAGATTATTCAGTGAGTGGAGAAGAAAGAAAGAAAAAAGACAGAAAGAAAGACACATTTTGTCAATTGCGGGATAAATGTCTCTGTCGATTACAGCGATTATCTGCCTGTTATGTCCTGATGTGATAATCAACCCATTAAGTAAAACTCAATTGTACACATATGGTGCCGTGAGGCTTCCTCACACCTGATCCCTGCTCAAATAAACTCTGTTCTCTCCTCCTCCATCGCTTCCAGGCTCCCAAATAAAACGCCAGCTGAGCCCAGACCAACACTATTAATCTGACCAGATTATCTATTACAACAATTTGTCGTGCAAACACACACAGACACACACACAGAGAAAGACTAAATCGACTCCCCTGAAAATCCAACAACACGCTAGCTTCAGCTCAACGGCAAAATTGGGATTTCACCTCAGCCTTCAATTATAGTGATACTCATATTTTAATTTCATTGACATATTACATGATATTAAATGGAGATAAAAAATAAATCTACAAAATATTGTTCTGAAAATCATGTAAAAGAAAATGAAAGTACACAAAATTCCTCTGGCTGAATAATTGTTGGTTAAGACATCTTAAATATATATAATATAGTATAAATTGGATCTTCTACACCTCAGCTCTCAGCTGGCCTTTCCTATGAAAACTTGTGATGTGCTTTACTTTACTTTGTTAATTGATTGTTTCAGTGATTTTTTTAAACCAAAGCACCAAACTTTCGGTGGTTTTAGCCTCTAGATTGTGAGGATCTGCTGTAACGAACACATTTGGGTTTTGGACTGTTGGTTTTAGAAAACAAAGATGTTCACCTTGGGTTCTGGGAAATTATAGTTAGGGCCGATTATTGGCTCATTAATGACGACCACTGGATAAATTAACTTGTTCTTGTTTTCTATTTCCATTTATCAAATTTCTGCTGAAATAAATTACTTTAAAAATGTGCGTTTTTGGTTGGTTACATCATTATTGTTGATATTAGTTGATTTATATTTGTATTAATGATCTGAATCTGCAAGTGCCCAGTGCTTGAAATTAGCTT
>JAJHUR010109288.1:1569-16186 GCA_027495735.1 Lutjanus campechanus | reverse complement strand
AAACAACAAAAAAAACACAAAAAAACAAAAAAAAAAAAAAAGAGCCAGAACATTTGGGTGCATCTTGACGAATTCACTTGTGAATAAATAAATAAATAAATGACATAAAAACTTAAAAGAACCATCGAACCATCTCATATCTCATATTTTCAAATGGTTGTCCTGTTTCCGTCTGAATAGAGAAAGTTATTCTTTTCATTTAAAGACGTAACAAATCATGTAAATGGATGTGCTAGGGTGCATCATCAGTGATGTGATCGGGGGTTCTCGAGTGTTTTGGGTCTTTCAACATCAGATACCATCGTCAAGGTGACCCTGCCGGGGCTGATCAAGTCCCCCCTCATCCAGACAAACCAGGTGGAGTTGATCAAGACTAGACTTGAATCCCAGCAGCAGCCAACCCCTGATCAGCCCTCTTGGTCCAAAAACACCCGACGGTTTTCTCTGCAGCTTGAATCACAGATTGAATCTTTGCTGCCTCTGTAATGCCCTCTCAGTTGAGGACCTCGCAGAATGAGCGTCCTACTAAACCTCTGCAGCCAACCTCTATGGGCGTCTGTCCGGGCACTTCTCCACCACTTTCATGTACCTGATGGTTCCTTAATCAGTTGAAGAAATTTCTGCTTCCTGCCCATTTCAAGTGACGGCCTCTCCGCCAGCGGCAGGACACCCAAATAAAGAGTCTGCAATTTAAGTGGGAAATCTACATGAAGTAATCATAAAACAGAACTTAAATCAAACTTGTCGAAGTGTTAATTGTCATATGCACGGTTAAAAACACGTTTCTCTGTATAAAAATTATTACTTTGTCTTCCACTCTGAATGCCAAAAACAAACAAACAAGAAACATGAATAAAGATATCAGTAGAGATAACGAGAAAACAACATTGAACCAACCGAAGAGCACTGTACAATTACATGAATGCAAACTAATGATTATCAAGACATTTCATTGCGTAATATGTTGTGAAAGCACCAAACATCCTTTGTGATTTTTTATTCATTTTATCCCCTTAGCCACTTCCACCCCTTGGGGTACACAACATGTAGTCAGTCACAACCTATGTGATCAATAATTATCGATATCGACTGATATGAAACTTCACTGTCGTGGTTTTTCAGCTACATCACCCAGGCTAGAAAGACACCAATAATGGGCAAGACCAAAATCTTCCTGCTACAGCATAAAATATGTTGCATAATAGTGTGCCTCCAACTTTTTGATAAGAGTTCGGGGAAAACCCTTTTCATGTTTCAGCCCCCGCGCACAAAGTCTGGTTCATGTTTTCCCCAGTTTTGTGCGGAAGATCCTGAGTGGGCCGCACGGAGTTCTGACCTCAATCCCATCCAGCACCTTTAGGATGAGCTGAAAGGCTGACTGCGAGCCTTATCGCCCAACATTAAAGACCGAGCTTATGAATAAATCAAAGCCTTCGAGCCAGTTCAGACTCCTGCACTTGCATGGCTGTACTTTCCTCGCTGCAAGATACATCCACTGCACCCTTTTCATTAGGGCGGTGTACTTAAGCTGTCAGTGCTGCGCTCACGCTTTGGCTGCACACCTGCTGCTACATCGCTCACCTGAAAGTTAAGCTGTCACCTGCTGCTTCTTCCTGCCTCCGCTTCTGCTGTTTATACAGCTTTTCATAAGACCCACCTCCACCTCAGCATCCACCTGTAGACTCTGAGTCTACCATTGCCTTTGGGGGAAGTTATTATACAGTAACAGCAGAATAAGAACCATATTTTTGGAGTGAGATGTTCAGCATATCTCGTATGGATGCAATTTTCTGGTGTCTGTCGGCCATATGGTGCATGCCAATCTAAAGGACGACGTTTTAAATTAAAATATACATTTATTTCTCGATTATAATTTGGCTCTTTCCGAAAAATCAGTCCCATACCATTTTTTCCAATTAAATCTGAAAATGCATTGAACATTAAAGGTATAATATGCATAAATTTTAGTTGAAACATTCAAAAACTAAAATTATGAACAGAATGTGAAGAAATAACGTACCTAAAGAGGTGATAGTGAGTCACTGTAGCGTCCAGTCTGCCCACAGTGCATCAACACTGATGTGGTTTTCATGATGGGTTTGGCTACTGGCTGGTGCTGACCTCGCCGTAACCCCGGCTCAGGCCTCCAGAGATGGGCGCTGGATGATGCATGGCCTCCTTTTTGCTCCTCTCAAACTTCACGCCTCTCCTGTACTCGCCTGAACCCGCTTGTGTCTTCGTCATCCCTGGAGTCAGAGTTCTGGTCGTAATAAATCACCTCAGCTGGTCTCAGAGGCTGCGTTCAGTCCACGTCCGGCCGTATCCACTTGGAGGCTGTTGAGCTTGGTTCCAGTTCTAGTGTCCGTTCTGGTCCCTGTTCTGGTGCCGCTCCCTGCCAGAACTGTGTGCTGGGTCATCCTTGTTCCTGGCTTGAAAACCTCCTCCTCCTCCTCCTCCTCCTCCTCCTCCTCCTCCTGGTGGTCCAAAGCTCCTGTGCTAGAGGTGTAGGCTGTGTCTTAAATCACACCATACTCACCATACAGTCCACTATACTATGTACTGAGTTCACAATTTTGTAGCGCTGCTATAGTGAGAATTATTATACCCTGTATAGTGGAGTCAAAGTATCTCACAATGCATCATAAAAAGTAGTGTACAACCAAACCAAGTCCTCTATACCAAAATGCATTGGGCTAAAGGAAAAACAACAGCAATGGCATTATTAACATCACAGAGAAAAAGGACCGGAATAATGTCCAAAAGTGTCTTCATTTCATAGTGAGTCCACTGTATAGTCCTCTAAATAGAAATCCCTAGATATTAAGTAGGGAGGAGTGAACGAGTGAGTGATTTTGGACACAGCACAACACTCACCTGATGCTCTGGACCACTAGCTGCTGAGCTAACTCGCTAACTACTTAATGGCAGCTATAGTTAGCAGGGACTCTTACATGCTGAGCCTATTTGTTTGGAGTATGAATTCAACCAATTCTTATATATTGCACGTTTTAAGTCCCCCCACCGCTGAAAATGCATTTGAAATCCTACATGTTTGGACTTCACTGTGCAGAGTGATGTTTGCGCAGAAAGTTGCTGCTTAAGTTTCTCTGTGATCACCTTTTGGAAGCCAATCATGTTATGAAGCTCAGTGTAAGTTCAGTCAGGAAGACCTTCTTACGCTGTCATTCAGAATTTCCTTTACTCTCACTCCTCCTACTCTCTCTAATCAGCTGGTCGTGGGCGTTCACCTTCCTCTCTACTGTCCAATCAGACTTTGCCATGGTCTCGTTGCCAGTCAATTGCTGCCACTGTCAAACTTTAAATCTCTGCTGTCTTTGCTCCATCAGTGCCATACAGACAATGCGCAACCCTCCTCCACCCCTTTCTCCTCCAGTCTTCAGACCCAGGCAGCCAGAGTCATCACCTCATCCTTTCCCCATGCCATTATCAGGTCCAGGCAGCAAGAGTCAAGAATCTCCTCACCACCTATCCTCTGCATCATCATCATCCCATCACCACCACCACCAGTGTCTAGACCCCGGGGGGATTTCCTCTAACTCCTGCTCATCACCCCCTATTTATATATGTCCATATTCTATTCGCTGCAATGGGGTCTAACCGCCAAAGACTTCTGTGTGATTCATGCACGTGCAATAAACAATTCATCTTACTCGGAGTCTCTCCTGATTGAACTAGTATGGTACTTACAGATGTGTGATGAGGAAATTTGAGACTTCCAGTGCACGTGGACTTTTTAGCTAAGTAGGAGACATCCTGTGTCCAGCAGGGAAAATATTTATTCAATATATCTGAAAAATAGCAGAGTGGATTTTTCACAGAGGGGAACTGAGTACATTTCAAGATTTTTTGGCCAGATAATATCTGACACAAATCATTTATTCAAAGCAGAGTATATTTATTTGTCTTGCAACATGTCAGCATGGGAATCTTTTGTTTTTCTTGAACTGCTGACTCCAACTAAAATTAGCTCTTGTAGCAGACAAACAACTTTGCCGTCAAGACTTGTCAACTCCAAACTGTTTATGTAGCTGGCATAAATACCTTCAGTACTTCTTAACTCTGGCAACATTCGTGTGCGTATTTATAATCTTGAAACACAACATTTGGTTTCATTAAATTGGCTTCTGTAGCTCAGCACATTGAGTTACTTGGCGTCATTCACATCACTGTACTGAACTTAAGCAACAAACTGCAGTGTCAGGACTGACAAACCGAGACTTCTCCACTAGGGGGCAGTGTGTAGCCAGACATGATGGGAGCTGCAGTCTTTGCTGCTGATAATAGGAGACAAATAGTGACACCGGAGCAGAAATTCACCAGGCAACAAAATCAGGGATGCTGCGGCTGCTTTGAAACTATTTAAAATGAGCTGGTAGACATCAAACAAACAGCGCCGAGATTGTTTTCATGTGTGTGAAATCAGCTCGTAATTACAACTAATTACTGATGCACAGACATAGGAAGTTGATCTTTGCCTGCAAACAGCTGTTTGATAAAATGCATGAGTTTAAGTCAAGTGGAGATTAAAATTACAGTATTTGCTGCAGATTTCCTGTATGCCTGTGTTTAGGTTTCGCTTTTATCCCCTGTGATTGTAAGGTCTAACCACTTTTAATCACTGCACAGCCTGGTTTGCAGGCAGGATTATCAATAAGGACATGTTACACATCAGAGTACAAATAAACATTAGTGGATTAGTAAGAAGAGAAGTCAGAAGTTGCTTAGGATAATTGCACAAAGAGCACACAGGCCTGGGAAATGCAGCGATGCTGCAAAATGAACATAGTTGTCTTCACTTTGAAAAAGGGCCATTCTGGGGTCAGATGTAAAACATAAAATGTGTTAAAGCTCTGAGCATGTTTTCCACTGAGTCTACTGAAGCCCAAGAATCTGTGAGTTTTCATTCCAGCCAAACACCGCAGGTGATTACTCCCTGATTAGCACGAGGCACAAGCTCGTCTGTGAAATCAGCTGCTTTAATGTGTAGTTGAAATGAAAACCTGAACACTCTCAGGCTTCAATAGCACTTACAGGGGGAATAAATTGAAGGCCATTAACTGAAGTACATAAAATTCCCATAGCAAAAACAATCTTGTACCATTAACCAACTTTGCAAAGTGGTTTTTAGCAGCTAAGCGTTGAAAAAACCACCCAAATGGAGAGCCGGGCGAGTTTCTCGAGGGGACCCAAAGGTCAAACTCCATGAGGGGGCAGTGCCAGCAGATCAAAGGCAAACTCTGGGTGGCTGCTTTGTACATGAGCTGCAGTCTGTCCCTGAAATGTTCAGGAACATTTCCTGCAGGGATTGATATTCAGATTCAGATTCAAATCTGTACTTCCAATTTCCCACCAAAGACCTGGTAACATTTCTAGGAAAATGCCTGTTCGGCTGCGTGCTGAATGAAAGCAGTAACACTACAGGGACAAACCGGTAAAGGGGTTGCGTCCGTCTGATGAAAGACGATCACAAGACTCCAACAACATTTGGAGTCACAACGACTGGTGCAGGTTTCACCAACTTGTCTTTACTGAGCCCGGTCCTAACTGCTAAGTCGGCCTTTGTTAAGATCCGTCTTTAGACTGGACTTGATGTCAGTTGCACCGACCAAACTTAAGCCAAGTCTTAACTATGCGTGGTCTTAGAGATGCACGTTCTTGTGAATGCCCATATGACTATGACTATTGTCTAGCAGTGTGCATTTCTAGCATAAATTATCAACAGTCTTCCGCCGTCTAACTGATTTGTAGCTAATCATTTATAATTTGCAGCAACGTTGTGGAGGATCAAAGAAAAAGCTCAGGCATTTTCATCTCGCAGTGAGGTAAGAAAATTAATAGAGCCGCAAAGCCGACACAAGAAAACACTGACTGCCAAGAAGACCGACGTAAAAAAAGAAGAAGAAGCGGTCGATCTGCAGAGAAATGACAAATAAAAAAGATGGACAGATATTAGTGGACACACTGTCCGCTTCAACTAATTTCACTAATTAACTAGTGAGCGCAATATCCCCCTGGCTCCCTTCAAAAATTATTCAATTTTTTGAGTTGTTAAGTGAGGAGAAACTTTACAAACTTTGTGAGAAGCTGTCTCCGACAAGTTCTTAATTAATTGGGCCTTCATGCAAATTTGGGAAATATTATACATCACTAAGTTGTTTATTTCTTTGTGTAAGAAACATTGTGTCCGTTTGTCCCACTGCCTCATTAATTTCACATATAAGTCAGTTGGACAGATCAGTGCAGTGCACGCTATCCACCATCACAGTTATTTCTGACTGAGTGTCATTCATTTCCCACCTGTATTGCTTTGATTTTCCACGCAGTTCTGCTGAATAACCTGTGTCTTTGAGCGTTAATGGTACAGAATAGAAGGTGTCTATGACTAAAAGGTGTATATCTGTATAAATCAGCCTAGATTTTGACTTTACGCCTGCTCCTGACCTGTTTATACTTAGAAGACTTAGAAGTTCTCCCCAGCTTAGCTTAAGACCTGGTTTAAGGCAACTAGCCCCAAATATCCATTCTTCACAATAAAAATCCCCTGTTATTTTATTATTTAAAAGCTTTTATTTTGAAGCAGCACATCAGGAAATGTTGGGTTAACATGACTCTTGTAGATGAGAGTAACCCATGCAGGTGCTTTGCTCTCGCGTCATGCTTCCACCCCTTTTTGGGTGAAGACAACCACTCTAATTTGACTGGTGGTCAAAACTGCCAGTCTTTCCAAATTTAAACACATAAAATAAGAAAACCACATCACATTTTTAGGTATTAGGAGCCCAAATCCTCTGCTCAGTCAGGTGAACATTCATGCTATGTCTTTGCCAGTCACCATCATAGATAGAAGAAATCAAAGAAATCGGGGTTTGTGGGTATCTTCCTCCATGAAAGTGGAAGAACAACGTGGTTGGAGGTGGTACATCCTGATATACAAGAGCTTTATTTAACGTATTTGTGACATCTGTCGCTTTTTAAGACACTATTTAGCTATTTTAGTAGTGTGTCCACTGTGGAGTTGAGGTAAACTAATTACCTAAAGCAGTGTTTCCCAGTCCTGGTCCTCAGGGACCCCTGCCCTGCATGTTTTAGATATTTCCCTGCTCCAACACACCTGATTCAAATGATCAGGTCATTATCAGGCTTCTGCAGAGGCTTGATGTTGAGCTGATCATTTGACTCAGGTGTATTGGAGCAGGGAAACACTTAAAACATGGAGGGCAGTGGTCCCTGAGGGCACGGCATTGTGAAACACTGAACTAAAGCCCCCAACAGTGACACAGAGATAGAGCACTGAGACCTGGACACACAGAGTCCTTCTCTCTCGTCTCTTGCACAGACATGAGTTGAGTCTTGCAACACGTAGTTGATTGATTGTCATAGATTGGCCACAGTGGACGAGACTTTACTGCAGCCTGCTTGGAGGCAGGTTGGGAACACTTTGGCTCCACTCTGGAGAGGGTCTATCTTGGACTGACTCAAAAGTGGTAATGGAAATCTCAACATTTCACTGCCTACCCTGTCTGCCTTGACCACACATGACTGCCTTTGCCTCATCTATTCCAGCACTGTCATTGCATGGTAAAAAAAACAAAATGTGCAAGACGGAAATGTTCCTTAATGTAGCTGCACGTGTGAATGGCGAAAATCCCTAGCGGGGTCTGAAAGGTTACCTCAGTAATTTCCCTGGAACTATGAGGGAACATTCCTGCAGAACATCTGATACTTACATGCAGGTAGCGGCGAGGTCGTCTCTCGCAGATTTTCCAGCAACCTTCGGGGGCCACGAACTGTCTTCTCCGTCCACTTGGCAACCACCTCCCGCTCTTGTTCCGTGCCTCGACCCTCCCCTCCCGCCTTTCTTCTCCTAGCTGCCCTCATATTCACTCATCATCTGCGCGGGCTGACCAGACCAAAGCTGACATTGTCACAGCCCATCTCAGTCACTCGCTCAATCTTTTCTTCTGCCTGAGTTTTGTTCTCTACCTCCCACCAGCCCCGAGCTCCGACAAAAGATTTCTCTCATTGAATTTAGAGAGTGGCCATTGAATATGCCAGCTCCTGAGTTTAAGGATTTTCCTCTTAATATTTTTTTCTCCTGCCTCATTAGATGTCTCCCTGACTATTGTATGGCTCATGGCGAGAGCACTGTGGAGAAAATGGGCTCAGCTCCAGCCAGGGATACAATATGAATTTCAATGCGAGTTGACGACTTATTCACTTTAGCCTCTGTCAGGGCATGCGGCGTGAAATACCTGAACGCCACGGCTCCCATTCATATACATTAGGCATCATTTCTATTCCCTTTCATGCGTACATCCCCAGAATTTCAAATATTCCTCTCACAGGCGAAAGCTGAGTGTAGTTTTCGATTGGAGTGGAGGTTGAGGAATGCTCGGCGATAACAGCTAAACGCCACTCATATTAGGTGTCACAACAAATCTTTATGATCTGTGAATTTGTGCATTATTCACTGGCTGTGTAGGAGGCAGATTACATGTTTGAACTACACCATGTAGGCGTCTACATGCTAAGCTCCAATGAATGGCTTGGATGTAATAATCACGGTTTCTTTGTGTTGGTTCTTGTTGGTTCCATAATTCTTACAAATTATACCTGGGTTTTTCTTAAAACACACCTCCTTTTCATGCACAAACACACATTCACACGTATACTCACACACACAGCGAGAGAATTGCCTTTTCCCGCCGGTCTATCAAGCATCAGAAGAGAGATGTTCTCTCTTAGCATCTCAAATCGCGTTAGATTTTCAATTTCAAGCCATTTATTTCATGTTATTTCCTCGGCTCCTGGAAAAATGTCTTTTTCACATTTCAACCAATCTGCATGAGGCGCCTGCTGTCTAAAGGTATAGCTTGTCAGTGTGAGACTATCACAGCACTTCAAACAACTCAATTATTTGAAAATATAAGTCAATTATTTCTTAATTAAGCTCCCTCTGCAGCGCGATTCCTCTGTAGGTTTGCTGTTGTTGCTCATTATCAATGAAAAGGCAACGCTGCTGTCTGCCGGGAAACAGTCGACTTCACGGAAAGAAATGAAAACAAGGACTTTCATATCTTCGATTTTCTGCTTTTCTTTTTGCTTCTTTTTGTTTTCCCCCCACAAATTGATTTGTTGCTCTGTAAATAAGCTAAGTGATAAAGTAGTCTAGACTGAAAAAGGCCACATGCTCCTGATGCTCTGATAGCGACTCAGAGGGGATTATAAGGCAAACAGGATCCCATCTGCCTCCAAAAGCAAGGCAGGCTTATTATTTCTCACCATTATTTAAATCAAAGACTCACAGGCACATACTTTCACCCTCTGCTGTCTAAAAAATACTGGCTAACACTTTATGTGAAGGGAATGTGCATAAGACTGACGTGACACTGTCATAACCATGTCATAACACCTGTCATGAACATGGAGGAGTCTTTATCAACGTGTATGACAGTCGTCAGTAAGTGTTATTCAGCGAGTTATGTCATTTTTAATGTGAAGTTGACATTGTTTGTTATGTCCTTATGACAACTTGACATTAATCAAGACAAAAATGTCTTTGTTATGACAACTTAACTTCAGCCTACACAGAATGTCTTTATGACAACTTGACATTAATCAAGACAACAATATCTTTGGTATGACAACTTGACTTCAGCCTACACAGAATGTCTTTATGACAACTTGACATTAATCAAGACAAAAATGTCTTTGTTATGACAACTTGACTTCAGCCTACACAGAATGTCTTTATGACAACTTGACATTAATCAAGACAACAATATCTTTGGTATGACAACTTGACTTCAGCCTACACAGAATGTCTTTATGACAACTTGACATTAATCAAGACAAAAATGTCTTTGTTATGACAACTTGACTTCAGCCTACACAGAATGTCTTTATGACAACTTGACATTAATCAAGACAACAATATCTTTGGTATGACAACTTGACTTCAGCCTACACAGAATGTCTTTATGACAACTTGACATTAATCAAGACAAAAATGTCTTTGTTATGACAACTTGACTTCAGCCTACACAGAATGTCTTTATGACAACTTGACATTAATCAAGACAACAATATCTTTGGTATGACAACTTGACTTCAGCCTACACAGAATGTCTTTATGACAACTTGACATTAATCAAGACAAAAATGTATTTGTTATGACAACATGACATTAACCAAACCAGTGATGTCTTTGTTATGACAATTTGACATTAATCAAGCCAACAATGTCTTTGTTATGACAATTTAACATTAATCAAACCGACAGTGTCTTTGTTATGACAACTTGACATTAGCCAAGACAAAAATATCTTTGGTATGACAACTTGACATTATTACTATACGAAATGTCAAAAGAAAGGCATTTTTGTCATAGTTAATGTCAAGTTGTCATAACAAAGGCATCTCAAACAATCTCACATTTGCATCAAAAATGACATAAGTGAACAAATGACACTTAATGACAACAGTCAAACATTCATATAGACCCCTTCATGTTCATGACACGGTTGTGACAGTGTCATGTCAGTCTTATGCACACCCCTGTAAGTAAAGCGTGTGTGTCTGTGACAGGTTACATCCGTCAAAACGCCGTCTTTAACCACGAGCTCATTAGTAAAACATACTCATGTTTTTATCATGCAGGAAACCTTCTGCTCCTTTATTGCTCACAATTGGTCATTAATTGTCATTTTTAACAGTAATTAAAGTAATCGTACAGAGGTTACAGCTTGTTTGCTGTAAAACACATCATCCGGGATCATAATCTTAACAACTCTGAGCAAATGTGATCATATCCAGCACAGAGTACCAGCTGTAAAATGTTACGACCTCCTCAATAAATTTACATCCGAGAATGGCTGACTCTTTTATGGTAAAATTACAGTCAGACCGCGTGTCACTGTATTTTACTCAGGCCCCCGAGGGTTTAATGGGTCATACACCTTTATCACGCGAACACTCCTCCCTGACTTCTCCTCCTCCTCCCTGCTCCTCACACGCCTCTTTGAATCGTTCAAAAACTGTGCAGGAGGGTGAGACGAGTTTAAACTGGGTGATGGATTCAAACTATTTGATTTATAAAATGTTTAAGTTTTAGAAAAAAATGACACTAGAGGGGTTCCTGCAGTGTTTATAAGCTTGGCGGGAGTGACCAAACTGCCATGTTTGTCGAGTTGGGAGTGAGAACAGGCTGAATCGGCTCCAAGTGATCTCACATTCAGTCAACATGGAAGTAGTGTAGCATTTGCAAGGAGCAGTTAATGTTTTCGACAAAAAAAAATCAAAGAAATATGTTTATTAAAGAGATTGTTGGTCTTGTAAATCGACTTAAAACAGCCTTTACAGGCATGTTGATCCATCCTTGCTTGTCCCCATTTGTGGCCATTATTCTCAGGGATGTACGTATGTAGCGATCTATCAGTGAGGAAACATTACGTCGCCATTCTTAATCCCACCTGCAAAGCTCTGATTGGTTAATTGTTTCTCTGGTAGAAACCGTCAATGAGCACAACACCAACTCGATTTGAATGAAGCGTGTATCTGCAACTATGGGTATTTTTGACTCTCCAAAATAAATAAAAAGCCTCCATGAATTTTATACATTTTCCTTTTCTAATTTCTCTAAAATTTTAAGACGTTCAAAGGTCCAGTGTGCAGGATTTAGTGGCACTTAGTGGTGAGGTTGTAAAGTGCAACCACCTGCCTCACCCTCCCCTTCCAGTGACCATGAAACTCTGGAAAAAACATGAAAGGTTATATGTGTTTGGTTCGTCTGTTCTGTTCTATTGCAGAAACATGGTGGTTCAACAATACCTCTTATTTTCAAGTTATACACTAATGAAAAACATATGGATATGATATCGTGACATCTTACACACTGGACCTTTAAATGTATTTTCATCATGCTTTGTGCATCATTGCAAATACTGGTGTAAAAAAAAACAAAAAAAAACAACAACTAGAAAATAGTGGATTTAATGGTTTTCTCAATTGTCATACACACAAAAGATAATATATGTTGCTTTTTATGACAGATGGCTGACAGCTGCAGCGGTCTCGCTCAATACTGGACCAATTTCCAAAATTGTTGTGTCCCATTAGTTACATAGACACAAAAACATAGTAAATCAGGGTCCAGGTTGAAAAATACTGAAATAACCATTTGTTTGCCTTGAAACTGTCTCTCCTGCAACATAATGTCTTCACCACAACTGTGGTGGTAAAGACATGTTGCAGAAATGACATTTTTGCTAATGTTTTGCAGAACAATGGCAGCTAGCAAGGTCTGCCATGTTGGCTTTGACTCTTAGCAACATATATATTTTTTTAAATGTAGTTAAAAATACACATTTACTGAGCTGTTTGGTGAGGACACACAATAAATACTTCAGAGGAAAATAAAAAAAGATGTTTATGTTGTTTTTCTTGATCTTGAGGGTCACCCAACCCTGAACCAACATGTCAGCCATGTGCTCACTTACTAACTTCTGTCCCTATAGAAACTAAAGTTGTTTGGTTCTGAAAAAAACATTTACAATAGAATTTCTCCAGTGTTGTGGTGAAGACAAAGAAGAGTGGCACAGGTGCATTTACATGAAAAAAAGCATATAAATGATCAGTAAACAAAAAATACTTTTAATATGGCGCAATAATACTTATATGAAGCAAATTCATTTGAAATATTGCTAATGTCACATTGTGATTATAATTATTAACTCATTTTATGTGTCTGAACATTGAGACCACGTTGTGGGACATTAAAGTGTTAGTTCACCCAAAAATGAAAATTCAGTCATCGTCTACAAATCCACGAATTTACTGCCCACAAAACACTGCTGGAGTCTCACAGGAAAACAGTGTTGCAGAATCTCCCAAACACTGGAAGTGAATGGTGGTTGTTTTTTCAAACGTGAAAAAACAACTAAATAAAAACATGAAATGCCTCCATACTGCTCTTCTGGTGTAATCCAAGTCTCCTAAAGCCCCAACATGCCAAGTTGCCAAGTTTTTAGCCTGAATCTTCACTGTGGATGCTTAGCTTGGAGTCACGTTCATGTGCACATGCACACTGTCTGAACTGGTATGTGAGGTGTGACAGTGTGCAAACGGCATGTTGGGGCTTTAGGAGACTTTGATTACGCCAGACGAGCAGTATGGAGCCATTTTATGTTTTTTCCAGTTGTTTTTTTACATTTGAAAACTGGTCACCATTCACTTCCATTGTTTGGGAAATTCTGCAACGCTGTTTTCCTGTGAAACTCCAGCAGTGTTTTGCAGACTAAAAAACTAAATTCGACCTTCAGTCAGCATGAGGGTGTGGATAATGATGGAATTTTCATTTTGGGTGAACTCTCCCTTTAACAAAAGAGGTAATTGGACCTATAAATGCTTTATAAATGTTATTAATTCTCATTTTATAGTAATTATTTTAAGGTCAAGATGTTTAATAACACTGTGTATGTAGTTATCAAGCATCATATGACCATTTTTTAACATGCTTTTATGACTTATAAAGGCTCATAGCTGCAGAAACACCCTGTACTGAGATGTGGGCAGTAATTTAAAGTCAGTTTCTTCACCAGCTAGTCGCTAAACCATGATTTTCTGCCATTTGGCTCTGGGCAGATGATGTGCAGTGGATTTATTAAAGTTTTTTTTTTTTTTCTTTTTTTAGCTGAAAATGATGTTATTGAGAGCAATAAGAGTGAAGCATACAATGGACCAGAGCTATGAGCTAAAACAGCAGAACTGGTGATAAATCCTTGTGATTAGCGGCAGCAGAGGAGTATTATTTTGTCAAATACACAAGCAAACACCAGAACATTTCCCTGCCTTTTTTCTTGGATTCCTGCCTGCAGTCTTCGAGTCACAAGATCACTTTTCTGATCTTCAGGCTGCTGCCACTCTGAGTTAATTTGTGTAAATAAATCAGTCATTAGCGCCCCCTCAAAATATGAATATCATGTATGTGTGCAGCTTTTTGCCCTCACGCCAGTTTACCACAGTCCATTAACGGCTTCACGTTCAACTGCACACTGCTTACGGCACGTGAGAGCCCTGAGCGGGGGAAATACTGAGCAAAAGTGCCTCATTACGGCTGCTTTCCAAATTAAATGGAGAAGATGTATTATTCATTTGTGGAGAATCCCCTGTGAGTGAGGCCCAGCAGGAAAACAGGAAGTGTCTGAGGTTTTTTTCCTCTCTCTCTGCCAGCCACTTAGCGATTGGTTGATACACCCAGTTCTGCAGTTGGGACCCAGGAGAAACAATGCAGCGTTCGCTCACATCAATTAGAGGATGTCCAGGAGGCCTTCACAAATTAGATGCCTTCTCTGCATACCTGATAATAGGATCTCTTCTGTGGCCACACACAACTGTTCTTCCAGTCATTTCCAGTAGCCTGTCATGAAAAACACACTGTAGTCCAATTCAAGGTCCGCCTCTTCCTCCAGTGGTCTGCGTTTGGAGACTAGAATACGTCTTCAGCCAATTTCAAGGCCTTCTTTTGCTTCAATTTGGAGGACATGCTGCATATGTCTTGCAATCCCCAGTATCCATTGTGCACTGATAAGCTGTTAAA
>JAJHUR010109281.1:0-11154 GCA_027495735.1 Lutjanus campechanus | reverse complement strand
TGGATGTTGCATAGTTATTATTACTAACGTGACCACGGACAGGGGAGCCACCAGAGACTTTAGGCCCCATGAAAAGATATCACATCGGGTTTCATCACCACAAGCCACATTAACCCATATTATAATACATCCTACAAAATAAGACTATTTGTAATAACATCATATCAATAATTTCAGTTATTATCATTTTGTTGACTTAATTTTAACTGCATGCAACATAGAAAAAAAAAATCCAGCAGAATATTGACCCAAATTACCTTCAGTTGTGTTTCACCACCACTAGATGTCCAATAAATCACCATATTTCAGTTTGCATCAAGCTATTATTAGAGAGTTACTTTAAAATCATCTGTCACTCAGACTCAGTCTCTCAATGCTTCAAACTGTCCAGCATCCAGGCTGTTTCTGTGAGAAATATGTTGAAAAATAATTAAATTGTTTAAATTCTTGCCACTGAAAAGAATTTGATAAATTTATGTTTATTTTTATAATAATCAAAAAGCCACAGGCGCCCTGCGATTATGCCAACTAACACGTCATTCAACATTTTTTTGTGCCAAAAACAAGAAAATCATGGGCCCTTAGAATCGTCTTCAGTCAGACAGAAAAATCTGAAGCTAAATTAGTCTGCAGGTCTGTTACTCTTATTTTCACAGGTTTTTCTAAGACAGTCTTTATTGTTAAAAAACAGGGGGGAAATTACATTTCATGGACCAACACAATAGAGCACAATGACAGGTATCTGGTTATTCTTATCTGCTTCAATGAAGTTCTGTCACACTCGTATTCAAATCCGATGATGAGATTTTTTGTGGGTGCATCAAATGAAAATGTGCAGATGCAGATGTTTTGTGAATCATTTCATACAGAGTATTATGAAATGTAGGTGATATGATTTGAAAACCTCAGGCTCTAACCAAAATTTGTAATGAAGTTCTGCAGGTGATTTTTATATTTACTGTACATGATTTCAGATTTGAAGAATCTGCTGTATAATTATACACATTTACTTATTCAAATAACTCAGTTTGCCTACTGATCCTGTTCAAACATCTACTCGAACTTTACCGTCCCAACTCCCCAGACAGAGAATCCATTCATATTTACAATTTGATTCTCATTCATCCTGTTTGATGAAGCTGTTCAGCACTTTGTTTCTCTGCTTTGTTAGCTTAACATGGTTTAATTGCTCATATCACATTCACACTCCTGCATGCATTTGTTTGCTCTCTCTCCATGTGGTGGTGAGTAGGTGGAAAATGCAAATGTCACAACCAATATGGTGTGGCTGATATAGCACTACACACACACACACACACACACACAGGCTTGTACATGTGCTGTGATATAAAGCTGTTTCCACTGGATGGTTCAGCTCGGCTTAACTCGACTTCCTCTCAGTACCTTTTCTTGATTTTGTTTCTCACTGCAGCTTGTACCTCCTTGATGTAAACAGGATTCTTCAGCTGATCGTCATAGCGACATTGGGTCATTTCATCAGCAGCCAAGCAGAGAAATTGTCTGGATTTCATAAATTGACCACACACTGGTTTTGGCGTGAAGTGATAATCCTAGTGATAAATCTCTCTGACCAATCAGTGCCCTAAAGACGTTCGGTTGGTTCTGCCGTGCAGGTTTTTGCAAACTCTCCAGTTTTAGCAACAAAAGCTGGAAGATTGTCATCAGTCTACGCTGACTGACACTGACTTGTGAGTCTAAGCGTGTAGAAGAAACCATGCTGGTCATAAAACTCAAGGACAATGCAATAGGTCGTATCTAGAGCCAGTGTTTGGTTTGTCTGTTGTGGGCTACTGTAGAAACATGGTGGTGAAACAACATGTCAGCCTGCATGGAGGACCCAGAGGACCCAGTCCCTCTGTAGATGTGTACAGCTCATTCTGAGGTAACGAAAGCACAAAATTCTTATTTTTAGGTTATAAACTAATGTAAAGATTCTTATGAATATTATATTCCATTTCTGTCATACTGAATCCCCCTAAATCTCACACACTGAAGCTTAAACATGCTGCTCTTTGTGTCATAGTGTGACTGAAAAAAGAACAAGAATGATGTATTTTTGTGCGGCTCCACACACCTTTAAAGCACCTTATTCACCTGCCAATTTCTTTTCTGGTTTTCTGGTGTTGGGCTGTTAACACACACAGGAGCAACGATGCACCTGAGGGAGCAGAGAGGAGATGGGATTAATAAGGCTTCGAGCCCGGCGTTGACCTCAAAGCGAGAGATTCAGAACATGTGAAATGAGAAAGGAAGCCCCACCACTCATGGGTGAAAGCAGGGGTGCAAGAGCAGAAAATGAGGAAACATTACTCAGACAAAATGCATCTTTTTCTCTTTGGCCTTCTGTTTCAACTAAAGGTGTCAAGCGTGCTTGAGACTAACTAGCTCGGACAACATGTCGTCCAACACAAAGTCGGGGTGAAAAGCCTGCTGAGGTATTATAATCTTTAAAATGGGGATAACGGCGCACACATTTAGACAGTTTCTTAAATGCATCCACTGTGCAAGAAAAAGTTATGACGGTAATTGCGTAAGAAGAAAAATGAAATTGAGAAAAGTTCAAGCCCTGAATACTTTCTCACCTTTGCACACCTAGCCAATTTCTGCGTGCAGAGGGTGCGAAAGTTGGATTGTCGGTTTCGAGAAGTTCCAGAAAAGTTCAGATGCAGCTTCTGTGAAATTCACACTGGAAAGATGAAGTGGGAAGGGTTTCAGATACCGTCTGACAAGCATTTTCATCGAAGCATACTGAACCCTTATATCAGCTTTTTGCACACAAAAAATGAGCTTTTTAGATGTCATCCACCAGACTCAACCCAGAAATCCCTTAGAATCAAGGGATAGTGAACAGACCAGCAATTAATGTTTGCCTTATTATTTGTATTTTAAAAAAAAGTAAATTCCAACACGTTTATCACCTCTGAGTTGGTTTATTACAAAAGGCTGACTTTTCTGTCAAAGGGACCATTTTCAGAAGCAGTACATGTATGTGGGAATTGACTTTTTTCTTTGGAATTGGATTTTTGGGGGACACGAATCCTTGAACCACAAAAGAGACAAAACAAGTGGCGTGCCTGTTGCCTTTACTCTTTCCTCAAACTTAAACACGTATTTTACCCCGTCTATCCTGCGTTTTCCACACATCACAATCCCACTCTACCTCAGCCGTGCCATAGTTGCTGTGCCTAGATATTACAGACAGTGATAAATTTATATAAAAACTAACTATAATATATATAATATTCCATTTCTACCATGTTCTTCCAAAAGATCCCTCTAAATCTTACACACTGGACAAGTGTGAGAGGTGATCACAGAAAGCAGGCGGGGGCAACAGCTGGCTGTGTCTGTCTCCCTCCTGACCAGATGTTACTTTTGATGCACAATGATGCTGTGTTCAAACCAAAAGCAAAAATATTTTGGCATTTCAGTGTGGACAGAGACCTTGCCAGTGTAAACATCTTGAATTATCTCATCGTGGAGAGTATCTCTCTCTCTTTCTTTGTAGCAGCTCAGTCACCAGGTTGTGCCGCTCCTCTCTCTTGGGCATGAGGACTGTTTTCTCTGTCTCCCCACCTAATCCTCCAGATGCCACAACAAGACACGGACAGCTGTTCTTGCTCCTACAGTGATGAAAAAAAAGGTGAACGAGCCACGAATCAACACCGTTTTGTCGAAGTGGCGCTACTTTTGATGCACGCTTTCTTTTTGTTCACTTCTTCATTGAGCTTACGGTTCATTGACATCATTTGAGCATTCATAATGTTGCTGACAATTGCGTTGTGTGAGCTGAAGCTAAATTTAGAGCGTTAATTAACCAAGCTCTCACTCCTGCTCTGGTTGTTCTTGCAGTTTGATTTGTTTGTGTCACCCAGCGTAGACGCCTCCCTCGTGCTCTGCCTCGATGTTGTGCATCTAAATATCTGAATGTCTGTAACGTAATGCAGATTTATCAAGTTCAATAAAGATCTTTCAAGTCTTGCTTTAATTATGTGGAGCATAATGAAAGCAATAATATCTACTACTGACTGAATGTAAGACTCTTGCACATCGTTGTACTTTTTAATTGAGGAACTGAAGATAAACTCACCATTACAGTTTGTTTAAATAGTTTATTGGTAAAGTTGGAGCAATGGTATCTGTTTAATTAATTAATTATTTCCAAACTTGTCAGCCATATCAGCCCATTCTCAATCTGAACGCGTCACATACGGCAGCTATGCATCAAACTGTAGGTACCTCCTCTGGAGGTGTTACGTGTTAATATGCCGTCAAAGTCAGGTGATATAAAGAGCGAGAAAGTCACCATATGGAGGAGGTTATGTGTATAGCCAACTTTAACCCAGGAGAGAGTGGTTCATGTGTTGTGTTAAATCAAAAGTCATGGGACTTTGTTCATAAGTTATGTAGTGTTTCATTATGTACTAATAACTATTTAGTCTTTCTGTATTTATTATTATAAGACGGGGCTAAGTGGTATGTGGCAGGTGTTTCTTTTAATAACTAACAAACAGAGAGTTATCATCCAACTCAGCCAAACCCTTAAGCTCTACAGAGTTTTTCAGTGATTTATAGCGCATTGAGTTTTTTTGTTTGTTTGTTTTTACAGCCCTCAGCTTTAATGTTTCAACTGACTCTCTTGGCTCTCATCGGCCTTGAACAAGTGTCTGCTTGTTTACATCAGTTTTCAGTTTTTAAAGTTTTAAAAAAGCTCTACAAGCCCACTGTGCACTACCTGCTCAGCTCCACAGAACAGACAGAGAAGTTAGCTTCTAGCTGGTGAACACAGTGGAGCAATTTAGCTGCTCAAGAGCCAGATATTTCGCTTGGGAGATGGTGGAGACCAAAGCAGAGCTAAAAATAGAGTGAATGTCAGGAACATGACTCCAAATTAATCTTAATGTCGCACCATGCCTGCTGGATGAACTTAATAAAGTGAGTTTATATTGCCCCCAAGTGACCAAAAAATATTGCAGGTTCAAATTGTTAATAATTCCACTTGTTTCTTTCATTCAGAATCTGTCTCAGAGAATGGTACTCTGTATAGCTGGAGTAGAGGTTTTGCATCTTTAAGATGATTCACACCAGGAAGAAAGAGAGAAGTTGTTCTGCTGCAGTTTAACAACAGTCAGATGCAGTTTGGATGCTCTGTATGATGGACTGGGCATCTACTCTTATTGTGAAATTAATACTGTTACACCTTTCCCCTGTGTTCTCTAATTATTTTTCAGTAAAACTCTCTCACAGTGGGTCTCCCTCCATTTCTTTCCATTTTCTCATAATTGCATGAAGTTGCAAGATGCGCTTTGTCACCACTTGATCCCCTTTTCCTCCCAGGATTCGCCGAGCAGATCAAGTAATGTCTGTCTCCATCTCTGCGTGCATGTTAGCAGCATCTGTTCCGTCTCTGCCGGTTTATTGGTTGATGAATAAACAAACAGTCACCAGATTTGTCTTGGCTGTGCAATATCGATGACAAATCTGCCAAGTCCCCCCGAGATGCTTATCAACTGTCAACAGTGAATTGTTATCGGGATTATTCATCCAAACCCCCGTACTCACTGTAACCTCTTCAGGTTAACCACAGCATTCATAAAAGGAGCTATTGTTTTTTAACATGTTTGTTCTCAAAAGATGGTTTAGGAAGCGATATGTGGTTTGAAAGAAGTTTATTGGAGATAAATTTAGAGCAACAGAAATAATGCTTCAACATTATACAACCATTACTTCACCTCAGGGCATGTAGCCTGTTGGGTTTTACAGTTTTCTTTGTTAAAACTGGTTGGAAACAAATAGAGAGAAGAAAAAAAACTCCATTGTCAAACCAATCCAAAGCGTTTGGGGCGGTGCTTCAAATGGTGACGTGAACGTGTGGTTACTACTGAGGAGAGTGTGGGCAGAGCATCATTTCGAAGGCGCCTCCTTTAAAAAATGACAGGGGCGGAGGTTTGTTACTGGCCATTCTTGTCACTGTATAAGCACCTACCTTGAGAACAGAAATCCCCAGATGATTGGTAGAAGGCGAGATCTCCGATTGTCTGGTATCATGAGACTAATGAAGAGAGCAGAAGAAATAAAGGACAAATCAGAGTCTATCTCTAGTCTTTACGAAGATTTTAAGGGCCTGTATCTGGCAGGGGTCCTAAAAAATATTATAACATTAGGTTTATTTTTTCAGTATTAAATTATTAACCTATCATCTGAAATAGAATATTTTATTTACAATGTGCTAACAAAAAATAGTTTCCTTTTATATTCTTGTCTTGAGCAAACCAACAAAAATCCATAGAGCCTCTATTGCCCAACAACCCCGACTGTTTACATCAAATGTTTCAGTTCTGCCTCCAAACCAGGCGCGGACGGTGTTTTCTAAGAATAAATTGCAAGTGATGAAAATGGTTTGGAGTGCTGTTGGAGCAGCATTATGTCTCATACTGAAGATAAGTCTGGCGTCCAAGAATGGAAAGAAAGAGAAGAGAAAAGGTGGGTTCAGTGTTTGTGTTTGTTCACATTTCACTCCTCTCTCAGCCGACATTTAATCAATGCAGGCAAACGTTTAGTAAACTGTTCATGGTAAATCGGTTGTCCCTGTTGCTCCCGGTGGCAGGTCCCACAGATGCAGATTCAGCTTCAGGCTCAGCAGCCTGGTCTCCTCGTCCCCCCAAACTCCCAGCTGAGGAAGGTGAGACCTGACCCTCGGCATAATTGCAAGGGGTCCACCCATTTCTTTTTTAAAATTATCATGAAACAAACAAAACATTCAGTCACAAATTCAAACAGTTTAATTATTTTTGTACATGATGATTATTATTTGAAATAAAAGCAGCCTATGGTCTGTACTGGAATCAGAGCGACAGTCAATTTTAAAATAATACTGTGATAACAGCTCGATGCAGACTGAAATATAATTTACTTGACATCTGGTGGTTGTGATACACAACTGAAGGTAATTTGGGTCAAAATTCTGCAGGATTATTTTTTTCTGTCAACAAAATGGTAGTAACTGAATTTTTTTGACATAATGTTATTACAAATAGTATTGTATTATGGGACATGTAATCATATGTACATCAATAAAACAGTGTGATATCTTTTCATGGGACCCAAAATCCCCGGTGGCTCCTCTTAATACCAATGATGCCGATATCTCTAAAATATACAAGATTCCAATTCCAAAAATATCAGAAAAGCTTTGAAATATCTGTCGCTATTTATGTTTCTGCTCAGGGTCATTACATCAACTGTTTAGTCCAGGTACAGTGCACAGGTAGTGGGATGTTTTGTAACAAAAGTCTCAAAGGAGTTTTACTGTCATCCAAGTCAAGTAAACATCTATCCCCTTCCAGCCTACACACACACACACACACATAGTGGTGTTATTGATGGACAAAGCAGATACACTTTCACTCGCCTCTTCGTCCTCCTCTGGATCCTCTGGAGACCCGGGGGTGTTTCACTGTTCTGGCAGTTTTGTCCTGTTAATAGATGTTCATTAAAATCCAATTGCTATGTTTTGATGTGTTTTTGTTTCCTGCATTTAACGAGCACAATTAAAATGGATTCCGTGATTCAATGCTATTGTCTCTGCGGACCTTTAAAGTGTTTTGGCCAAAAATACTAATTAGTGTCAGATTTCCACTGTAGATTAATTTACTCCTTTTTTTTCCCTCACACACAGACAGGCTCTGGTCTCTCTAATGAGGCCTGTCTGAGCTGGAGGAGGAGAGAGGAGAGGAAGTACAGGTGGCAGCTCTCTAATTATGTCCCCAGTGCATGACTACATTACCCAGGTACCCCAGGCCTCTGACAGGTGGGTGGGTGGATTGGAGATGGACCATCAGTGGGATAAATGACAATCTTAATTAATCATTTCCTCACTTAAACCATTAGGGAAGGGCGTGGACCAGTGTTTTTTTTTTTTCATTGTTAATGAAAGTTGAGTTTTCATCAGCACAGTATCGGATTCACTGGCGTCCAGGAGAACTTTTTTGTCCCTCTTTTGTTTCTGTATGACCTGTATTGTAATTTTTTGCCTGCCACGATAACACCTCTTACTTTAGTTGTGAAGTTTTGGTTCTACCTGACACTGATTGGTCCAGTATCCATCCACTATATGGCTTTTCACATTGCATATCCTCAGCCCTGGGCTAAGAGTTAACTGTGGGATAACTTAGCCCCTTTTCACACACACACACATTGTTAACCCAGGGTTAAGCTAAGCCCTGCACTATATGACTCACACTGCCCTTCTTCTAGCTCTGGGTTTAAAGCCTCTATGCACCCACCCAGGTGTTTTCCGTTAACCTGGCTGGTTGTCTTCTTCTTCTAATCTTTTAGCCCCGTTTCACTCTGGTAACTTTAAGTCCTGGATTTAGTCGATTTTCAGGGGATAACTCCGCAAACTCTGGGCTAACCCTGCTCTGGAGAAGGACCAGCTAGCCCTAGGTTAAACTGCTCGCTTAACCTGGGGCTAACTGCAGTGTGAAAAGCCCATATGTCAAAGTTGTTTGAAAGCACCTGTGGGCTTGTTTGAAAATCATTATAGTTTATATTTCCCGCCATTGAAAGTGAAGAGAATACAATTTTCATTCAGAATGGAAACACCTGTAATTAATATTTTCTTGGTTATTCCAGCTTTGTATTTCTCCACTCCTGGATTGCGATCTCTCAATATTCCCTTCACCCCCTCATCCCTGGACTCTCCTCGCGTTTGAGTCAACAGTCGCTGTCATGTCGAAACGGTCACGGGAGCAGGCCAAAGCTTCTTTGGCAGTGATTTGTGTGGAGGGAGTCGGGTCCCATCTGTTCCCTGTCCACGGGGGATGTTGGGTTAGCCAGCCAGTCTCCACCATCACCACCTTCCCTCCTCCCATCTCCACTCCTCCTTAACACCCAGAGAGAGGATAATGAGAACAGGGAGCGGGTGCACCGCACATCACCGGGCAGCGTGCGTTGTCTGAGCTCCCGCCTCGTCACGTCTCGCCCCTTCACCCCATCATATAGACTCACGGCTGGTTGTATGTGAGCAGAGAAGAGGTATTCTTCAAATGCAGATAAGCTGTTTGACATAATGTCCCACTAACTGTTGCTGATGGTGGTGCTATTCCATCACATACTGTAGCATTTAAAGGGTCTGTCCACCTAAAATTACAAAAAAAAGCTGTGTAACCTCACGGTGGATAGAAGGACTTAAATATCAGATTTTGATACTGGAGTCTGGTGATAAAATCCCATCATTGCCACATCATTTTGTTACCATGAGCACAGTCTTTTCTCAATGTTGAAGTACTTTTCGGTGCCTAGACCTAACCAAACTTTACAGTGGCACCCAGTTTTATACATAAAGGTCAGTTTTTTTTGCCATTAGACATATTACTCAGACTGTGAAAAGCTTTTTATGTCTAAAAAATGTATCTTTAGGTTGGTTTGCCACTACAAATATTTGACAGAAACCTTTATGTTTTAAACGGGGCGTAAAGTTTGAAAGATGAGGCCAGGAAAAGCCAGTTGAAAGATGCTATTGAGTTGCATTACAGGAAGTGAAGCTTGACTTGAGTCTAGGGACCATATCTCATCCTCTGATCATTCTTTCTCTAATCTGTCTCTCAAAATTCCCCATAATATATGACAGAGGAATACTAAATCGCCCCTTTAATCATAGAAGGGGCGGATCATAAAATGCTCACATGAATCACTTTTCTAAACATCATTTGAGAGGCACTGACAAATCAATGTTGTTCTGCCAATAAGGGCGGTGAACAAAAAAAAAAAAGCTTAAATCAGGCCTATTTAACTAGCGGCTAGATGCGGCACTTTTGAATTTTTCTGGCTCACAAGAGGCTGCCTGCAAATCAGGCTGACATGTATAATGAATAAAACTAAGTTACATACCTCTCTGCCATACATCTGAACCACTAACTGCATGATCTGAACCAGTGTGCTCTGATTGGCTGCAATGGGGGGGGGGGGGCAAGAAACACACACATTCATAGCTCCATTTAAGTTCCTTTAATCAGACATTTTGACAGGTTGTCTTCATCAGGGTATCTGCTTAACAAACCCTGATGAGTGTGTGTTGCTTTTTCCTATTTTTTCATGTTTGAGCCTTATTGTCAGCGCCAGCACCTCAAAAAGACTGGTGTGCGTTTAGTTGATTGTGAAAAGTGCCAGTTTCAGAGCAAACAGATTGAGTACAGTGTGGAGGTAAGTGAGAAGATACACCTTTTAGGGAAATTAGGTGTATTGACCTTTTAATCAGCCTGTTCGGAAATACGAAGCAGCAACCTCTGAGACTGAAAAATAAACGTGGAGTTCCTGCAGTTCCTCGATTAGCCACCTGATGACTGTAAAGCAGAAATAAACGTGTACACAGTTTTGGTCTCTTTAGCTCGTGTCCCTGTTCATAATTCACCCGTTTAAATAATAGTAAAGCTCAAAGTTATGCATAATTAAGGGTGAGCCCTCTTTGAGTGACACATGGGTACCATCACAGATGGCTAGCTGCTAGGTAGCTGCTTCATTCGACTGCCTCAGCTCACCCACGCCCCACCTCTTTGCCCATTTTTGGATTAGCTGGGATTCAGCCAAATCGGGCACTGCCAGGATGGTGATGGCCAGAGCCACCGCCACCACCGCCACGCCCCGTCCACTCTTAATTAGACAGTCTACACAGACGGTATAATCCATTCTGCTGCAACACTGTTTTTCTTTGTTGATGCTGCAACCTTTAGCTATTATAAAGTAGGGTGGTCACAAAAACAATTTTAGTTTAAGAGACAAAGAGTGAATTTAAATATCTTGCAGCTTACTAATACGTGTGTGTGTGTGTGTGTGTGTGTGTGTGTGTGTGTATGGCTGTGCTCCCTCCTTCCACTGTTAAACATTCAGTGTACAAATACATGCAGGTCAAAACACAGCTTGAAATACTGAAATATTTCATTAAAAGGGAATCTGGCGAAGGATGCAGCTATTAAATTTAGTATATTGTTATTTTTATCCACTTCGTCAGAGCCAGTGACTCGGAGCAAGATGTCAGACTCACTTTTCTGTAAGTGTTATCATTTTTCTCTGTAATAGAGAATCAATCAATTGTTTCTCCCCTGACAGCAGCCTGGACGAGCCTATCTGTAAACA
>JAJHUR010109280.1:0-15949 GCA_027495735.1 Lutjanus campechanus | reverse complement strand
ATTACTCAACTTACTTTGCTTGGGGGCCACTTTTGCAAACTGTTAGGAGGCCAGGGGCCACTTAATAAACAAACATGAACAATGTTTGACATAAATTAATTAATGTTAAGGTTTGATATAAACATTAAAAGGCCCAGAACTCATCTTTCTTTGAAATTCCTTATTTTCAATTCACTGACTTTTTAACTTATTAACTAAATAAACTTAGTGTGTAAGTCCTGACAGATCAATCAGATATTTTACTGCATTTCATAACTGCAGCTGCATTTTAGTTGTATTAAATACACATTTATGGGATCAGAATTATCAGAAAAACAGTGTGAGTCAATTTGTTTTCAATGTGAATTAGAAAATGTTCGGAGGGCCACCCGACACCCTGTCAGGGGTCAGATTTGGCTGGTGGGCCACGAATTGAGTATTGCTGGATTAAGCCAAAGTCTAAGCTGTTTCCTAACCTCAGCAGAGGCTTTGTCATGACGACTACATCAATATTAAAAATGAGTTTGACACCATACGAGCAGGGAACGATCAGAATGAAGTGAAACGTGGGGCGGATGCTCCACAAACAAACTGCTCATCTGTACGGGAGCACAGCAGGAGAACAGTGATACTCTGCACACTTCAGCCCTGCAATCACATCCTGAGAGACAGAAAAAAAAACCCACTCATACATAATCACATGTGAGCGCTGATATCACACAGTGAGGAAGTGTGTGTGTGTGTGTGTGTGTGTGTGTGTGTGTGTGTGTGTGTGTGTGTGTGTTTGTACATGTGTGTGTGAGAGACAACAAATTCCTCTCCGCTCTCTCTCCTGATAAAGGTTGAGCTCTCGCAGGAGAAGGACGGTCAGAACCAAAGAGAGAACAAGAGGGAGATACAGACTGTGTGTAGGGGAGACCGGGGACAACTGTGACACACTTTATTCCTCCAAACAGAAACAAGCTTGCGTGATGACACTTACTCTGCACATGCTCAGTAGGGTTTTCTCTCTCTACCCGAGGAACGGGAGCAGGATCATTTCTCTTTAGCAGAGGGTATGAAAATTGTAGGTATGAAAGTTACTTTTTGGATGTAAAGTATTTTTCTTCTGTTGTCTAAAATTTAGAGGACTGTGAATTTAAACTAACATAAATTTTATCTTGAAGTTATTGATTAAAAACATGAACAAACTATGTTAACATAGGTGTTGTGAGCTAGCATTAGAGATTTTATTGTGGCTGAAAGATCTCTGTGTATGTACTCTACTATCTACTCTTCTTTGTATCTACTCTAAAAGAAACAGCTTTTCAAACTACTACTAAACTAAACTACTACTTTCAAAAAGTAGTTCAGTTACACCCAAACTACACAATAAATTATCGCAATCTGAGTCTGGAATCTCGTATTGTTACACAGAGGTACGACTGAGCTGACACTGAGTAAAGTGTAGGTTAGTTTGATTTAAGGACCAGGGCGGGCCGTTCCTCACTTAGGCAGCCCGAGGATTTGTTTTAAGGAGAGGATCGGGAGCACTTGTTCAGTTGGAATCAGGAAACTGCTAAATTTAAATGGAAATTCATTGGATTACAGACATTTTGGTTGAAACCACAGGTGATTTTAATCAAATTGCAGGTGTGTTTCAGTGTGTGTGTGTATATGAGCGCATGTTAGGGTTCATGTGTCAAATAGCAATACAAATTTCACATTTTGATTACTTTAATGCCTCTGTAGATTAGTGAAGATACATATGAAGGCTCCTGATATTAACATTAATTGACCTTTTCACACCAGCCACACTGACGTGAATTAACACAGTAAACACAGGTGAAACTAATGATACTAATTAAGATCCTGTTCTATTTAGTGTAGCAGAGCTTTTCCACATGCTCAGTAGCAGCACCCTGACTCTGTTTGACCTGAATGGAACGTAGTAACACCTGTTTACTTTACTGTTTCATGTCAAAATGGCTACTGTGAAAAAGGTCTATTGCTACTCTTTTAAGTAAGATTAGATTTATTAGGGGAACATGTATCAGTTTATGGGCTGCTGTGTTTACTGTCAAGGTTTTAGAACAAGTATCCTATTTTGTTGATACACATGACTTGTGGTATCAAAAACATAGAGACAGATCATTGCTTTGTCAGATAAAACAGTTCTAACTTTGCACACACACACACACACACACACACACACACACACACAGGCACAGATCGATGTTCAGGTCTGCTGCTGAGGTGATTCACTGCCATCCAGTGGGTAACAGATGTAGTACAAAAGGGAAACCATAATGGGTCAAGTCATCTAACCCTAACCTAACCTAACCTGTTTCTGGTAACTTCTAATTGTGGTTTTATGTGCCGAGGTTTTAGTTTATCTGTCCCCGACACAGTGCTCGTACTGAAAAATTACATCAGAGAAACTCAACAGCGATGTGTTTCTCCAGCTATCCTGGATCAGTGGTGAAAAATAAGCACATTTATTGAAGTGCACTCACTGAAATATAATATAATAATATTAATATTAAGATTTGTGTATTTTAATTGCATATAAAATTTCACTCCATTTGGATTACTTAGTTTTAACATAAACAAACTAATAAACGTGATTCATATTTGTCTGTAAAACATAAATGAAACACAGAATGAGCTGTATTAATACTAATATACCCAATGTGTTTTAAATACACATGAACAGGTTTATATATTTATTATAAATAAATCGAATTTGTTTCAAATTCATAAGAACCAGATTTATGTACCTTTATTAACAGTGTATAAAAGCAGGCCCAGGGATAAAGGCACCATGGAGTAAAAACAAGTTGGGAGGGCTGTTTTGTTTATATGCAACCTAGTCAGATATTGCTGTAGATGTAGGGTGAATGGAAAAAAATGTCTGTCTAGATTTCCAATACATTTGACATCATTTTAATTCAGATGGATTTATTGCATAAAGCTAATTATTAAGCATTTTAAACATATTGGATTAATTATTAATAATAATGCATAAACTTCATTCTCACGAATTTGAACCAAATTGGATTTATTCATAATAAATATATGAACCTGTTACTCTGTATTTAAAACACATTGGTTATATGTATTGTTATTACATAAATCTCATTCTTATGTGTTTCATTTATGTTTGATAAATATGAATCACATGAAGTTTATTAGTTTGTTAAAACTAAGTAATCAAAACTGATTGAAATTTTGTATGGAATTAAAATACATCAAATCTTAATATAAGGCCTGAACATTTCTGAGTGTACTGTGCTTACGTATATTTTGAGGTACTTGTACTTTACTTGAGTATTTGCATTTTATACTGCTTTGTCAATCCACTCTGATACACTGTAAAAAACAAAACAAAAAAAACCTTTGTTTTAACTTTTAAAAAATTAGTGTCTATTCTGCCTTAAATATTGTCTGAATTTGAAAAGACAAGCTGAGGTATTTTTTCCTAATTATTCAAAATATATAAACTTTTCGATTCATATAAACTTCATATTAATTCAATTATACTTTTAGAAAACATGTTTGATAAGATACTATGTGAAACTGCTCCCAGTGAATTCATTTAATAGAAATTTGTTTAGACTGACTTCAATACATGGTTTGTAGTGTTTTCATAATTGCGAAAACAAACCATGACTGACATAAAACAGCACAGCTCCTTCTACTATCTACCAATGTAAATATGAGTAACATTTGTAAATATTGTTTGTCTATATTGTACATTTTTAGTCACTTTTTTCTTGTATTTTATTGTGTATTACTTTTCTATTTATGTTGCTTTTACCAACAGTACCTTAATCTTTATTTATATTTCTAGTATTATGTTCGTATGCACCAACAGCAAATTCCTTGTAAGTGAAAACCTACTTGGCAATAAAACCATTTCTGATTCTGATTTCTGATTCTGATATTAAAGTGTATTAGAGACACATAAAAAGTTTTCTTCAAGCTATGAATAAAGAAGAGTCTTCTGAGAGTTTTTACTCTCAAACAATGCCTGCTGAGAAGTTTGTTGATATGTTGATCACATTTGTTTAGAAACTTAGTTTAATGAGTTAATTTAACTCTGCACAGTGTTCATTCAACTCATACTTTCAAGTCCAAAGACTTCAAATTAGAAGAACTCAGGTTAAGTTAAGTTAAGTTCTGAAGTGTTCTGAAAATAAATACTAGGAATTTTAAGTTTAATTAACTGAATAAATAAAATGTGCATATTTATGTTAATGAGAAAAGATTAGTTGATTCCACTAAAATCCTGTATGATTTTTTGCAGTGCATTCAGAGAGAAATATTGCACTTTCTACACCCCACAAGAGGTTGATCACTTTAGTTACTTTAAAGATTAAGACCTTACACAATGGATAATATAAAGAGAATTTAAAATACAACACATTAAAGACCAAAGCATTTGTTTCCAACTTTTTTGGCTTCTGATCTGTAATCATTTCATATATAATAATATATCAGACAGAGCAACTGAACTAGTACTTTTAATTCAGTATTTTAACATTTCCCTTTAAAATAGTTGTTGTTCAATGAAAACAATGAGAACAAATCATATGAATTATTTATTGAAATTCTACTGAAGTTGCACAAACTACAAATAAACAAAGTTCTTAAAAACCATTACACAAACCTGAGATTAACAGTGCGTACTGCACCACAACACATAACAGCAGAATAAATGAAAAATTTGCACTCATATATACAGTAACCCTGAGTCTGTTTGCTTTGAATCCTGAAATCCCAACATACTTCATTTCTAGGTTTATTGAGTAAACTTTACAAAGCATAGCAATTCATATCCACCAGGTGGAGCAATAAGTTAGTCTTCTGTAAAGCAGGCACGTCACAGCTGCAGCAAAGTCTTTATACAAGCACAGGTGCAAACAATTGACATGAATAAAGATGGACACCGTGTCTAAACCTCCTCCCACTGTGCGAAAATGAAGCCACAATATCCCGGATACAAGCGCTGCCATCTTGCGCTGGTACTTTTGATTCTTCAGTTTAGTCCATGTCCTTTCTGCTAACATGAAGGGGGCGGGCGTTTATGACCAATACTGCAGCCACCCACCAGGGGGCAATCAAGAGCTTCACTTTGGGGAGGCTGTCATGTTGTCCATCTTTATGTATGTTGATGGTGCAAACAGTCACCTTCATCGGTGAGAACTGTCCATGTGACACATTAGAAGATTCCTCTGTAGCACCTTCACATGTTCTTCTTCTGAAACATCTTGATCAGCTGTCTTCAGCCCTGCAAGCCAGAAATGTTAACAAACTAACAGAATTGACTAAAGATAGATTTAAATACTGCATCCTCGTGATAATAACCTCAGTTTTTCTTCATGGTGACCATATTGTTGGTGATGGTGAGCTCTGAAGCAAGCTCAGCTGAGTTGTGAGCGACCTCGTGGGGCATCTGAAATAGTTCACAAGTGAGAGTGAGATGAAGAATGGTCGTCACGAAAACATTTATTTTCTGTGCAGGTGTTTGGGTGAAGGGACCGGACTGACCAGGACTGGAGGGGCCATGAAGAGGTAATTGAAGGGGTAGTACAGCAGGTTGACGCAGGTGGACGAGTATAGATCTGCATAACGCATCAGCTGGCTGGCAAACAGTGTCTGTCTGGA
The DNA here is from genome assembly GCA_027495735.1 of Lutjanus campechanus. Taxonomy (NCBI): domain Eukaryota; kingdom Metazoa; phylum Chordata; class Actinopteri; order Lutjaniformes; family Lutjanidae; genus Lutjanus; species Lutjanus campechanus. The sequence continues at coordinate 10,321 of JAJHUR010109280.1, read as the reverse complement.
ACCGCTGCGCAGGAGGCTGCCCATCTGGCCGTATGACATGTCCATTCTGTAGGTCAGCACCTGCAGACACAAACAACAAACACATCAGCAAAACAAACAGACCGAGACTAATAAAACATGAAAAACACCTGAAACACAACTGCTTAGCTTAGCAGACATCTTGTTATGCTTTCTCAAAGGTTTTGTATTATTATTATAGTCATGAAAAGAAAACCAAAGTATCTTGCAAACTGTCACTTGAACTCACTTTATAATAAAGGCTATGCACATGACGTCACACTATGTAGAAGTCACTGCGGTTACACCCACTGAGTGAGAGGCAGCGGAGCTACTTCACAGAAACAACTGGAATCTAAGCACTGAAACGTGGATTTGAGGTCACCATTTTGTGTCAAGTATGTAAAGTTTTGGGTAAAATCAGACCGGAAGTTATACTGTACTGACTACTTATCAATTTAATATTTAGCATTCTTTCCTCTGTGTAACTAAGCCTTGTCTTATACCAGCCAGTTCTCATTCCTACCAAGGTTTTTGTCACCCTCATCAACACACCAGGCGTTCGATGTAGTATAAAGAGTGAGGAAGAGGAGGTGGGGTGAAAGGATGGATCAAACACACACAAGACTTTCACCAAGGAGACTGGAGTTCATGTAATAATGTTGTGTGTGTTACAGAAGGAAATGTGCATCTACTCATGGACGAGAGATTACAGCTCAGCTTTCTTTTGCACAGTAGACAGTTGTAGAGTTTTTTAAATGTATTTTTTATTTGTGCTTTGAGCACCATGAGCTGCGTGCTATCTAGTTCTATTATATTTGAGAGAAGGCCGACAACTCAACAACCAATATTTCAAAAACTCACGCCGCAATAATCTAGATGGATAAGTAGCACTACAGGTAAAAGGAAAATAGAGTTAGAATTTTTGATTATGGGGTGAACTGTCACTTTAAAATCCTGGAGAGTCGTTAAAACATTTTTGTTTCCTAAACCCCTTCTGTATAAGTACCTAAATAAACCTAAAGTTATGATAAAGTTGTGTTTTCATGTGTAGAACTCACCTTCATTCTCGTCTGAACCGCGCTGATCTCGACACTCTCTCGGCTGCTGGTGTCCTGGTGCCTTCAGAGGACAAACACAGAAAACAGCTGGCTGTTACCTCAGTGCATCATGTAACTGCATCACAGTTTTTATGTAAAATGAACAGTAAAATGTTGATGTCATGGCAACAATGTTACGGCTTAAATCAATGGCTGCAAAACATCAACAATGTTCAACTTATTTATTAACTGTTAATACATGATAACATGGTGGAAACATATTTGTTTTCCTTAGCAAGTTGCATTTTTACTTCCACTACAACAGTTCAGTCAGACAACTCACGTTCAGAGTGTTTATTCAGCAGCAGAACATGATTTGAGTTTGGCGTCTAGGCTCCGACTTCATCACTCCCCGCAGCTTAAGTTACATAGAGATAAGGGGAGTGATAAGCAAATTCTTGAACCCCCCCGTCGGAGCCTGCAGGTGGATGCTGGGGTGGTGGTGGGGTTAAAGAGCAGGCAGCAACGCTAATGCGGGGCAACAACGCATAGGCAGGCAGAGGGAGAAATGGGAGGTTCAGCAGTTTAAATATACCGCGAGATTGGAAGTGTGCGTTTGGTATGTAGTATTAAGAATGAGGTAAGTCACGTGAGGTTGGCGTAGCAGCTCGAGTTGACTGCCTGAACTAGCTCGCAGGTGTCGCCACATATCATTATTTACAAATTGTGAATTACTAAATGAATGAATGAGAATTCAGTGTCCAGTCAAATACAATTTAGAAATATAAACAACTTTCCCAATTCTATATACAACCCAATAAAATATAAGTATACCAATAGTACACTTGACAGAGACTTAACTAATGCCTTTTATGAATTATGTCATATTAGACAATTAATTCTTAGCATATAGATGATAAATCATACCTTTTTTTATCAATTCCATGCGAACTCATGATTATTCATCATAAACTAGCTGTTTATAACTTTATAAACATTCAGTAATTATGGAACAAAGTAAGATGGACACAAACTTACTTGTTGAGCTCAGCTAAGAAGACGTCGAGACGTTTCAGCTCCTCAAACAGATCTGCAAAACCAAGTAAGTCATCAGACACTTGAAAACCACCAAAACATCACAACACTAACACGCAAAATGCCAGATGTTGTCAACATGTTCTTACTTTTCTTTTCCTCCCACACTTGCAGCTCCTTGGTGAGCTCCGGTACGACCAGGAAAGTCTTCCAGCCCTGACGTTTCTTAGATTTGAGGATATCGCCAAAGATGTGGTCTCCAACGTACAGGATGTCCTTACCTTTGACATTCAGCAGGTCGCAGACGATGTCCGAAGATCCTACAACCAGATGTTTATTTAAAATATTAGATATTAGCTAACATGGAAGAGAGATTAAATTATAGCAATGTGCAAGTGCATCCACATCACAAGCACACATAAAACATACATATATATGTATATGTAAACATATATACAGAAGCGAGGACAGGTTGTAATAATTAGAAATTTATAAGCAGCTGAATACCTAATTGTGAAATGTAACTATGACAGCGTTAACAAATTCTCCTAACAAAAAATGTCCCAAAAATCTAAAAATTCTAGTCAGTCAAAAATGAACAAATCTTATCAGGTCTCATCAGGTTGCAGGTTCTTATGTACATTCAGATTTTGTATTTCAATTTATGAACCTGAAAACAAAAAAAGTTTGTTTTCTTAATTAATACGGAAGCCCTGAGAGGCAAGTGAGAAAAATATGCTGGTGATCCATTCTCTAAGTCTGAAATAAATTGTTCCTAAATTTAACCCGCGTTCAAAAAAGGAAAAAGGGGTTTGCAGGATAATCTTTCTAACTTCCTTTAAAAACTGTGAAACTGGGGGAAAAACAAACAAACGAACAAACAAAAAATGTTTTGCCACTTACTTTTTTCATCTGTATTACAGAAGAAAAAAAGAAACTAAAACATTTTGGCAGAAGATGACCACGGAGTGGTGGTGCAATCCAGCCTCTTGTGGCTGAAATTAGTATTACAACAACAAACAATAAAAAAAAATGTCCCTGACAAATAAATCAAAACCTTGTTTTCATTAGTAATTAAGTCATAAACAATTTAGAAAACAGTTTAGACCAGACTTAGAAAATGGATCACCAGCATTTTCTTTCTAACTGTCTAATTTTCTAAATCGAATCTCTGGGCTTCCATGTAAAAGCACATAAAAGAATCTCACCTCCGGAGTAAACAGTTCCATGTTGGAGGTCGCCTGTGTAAGTCCCAATCCGAAGCTTCCCCGTGTCCTGTGTCCAAAATACAACATGTCACTGAAACCTGCTGCCCTTCAGCATTAACATATATACATTTTCAATACATGAGACTTTTCCATACCGTGTCCACTTGTCTCAGCACCGTCCCCTCTGCAAAGAACAGCGGTTTCCTAGTGTCCACGACAACCAGGTCAAAGAAGGAGCGCCAGGATTTTTTTGGACTAGACTAGAATGAAGACTGATGTTAAATTCCCAGGATTCAACTAAATGTCCATTTTCTGAGTATTCAAACCAATGTTAAAACAGTCTTACCTTGGTATTACTTTCAAGTAGGTACTTCATTATGGACTTGATCAAGAAGGAGAAAAAAATTTAAAGAAAAATTGGTCAATTTGAAGGTCTTAGTTTTATTTTAAATGTATGTTTAGTCATTCTACACAATCACTCGGTTTCACCAACAAAGATCAATTTAGTCTAAGATTAATTCTAATCAGGGTTTTTTAGTGATGTAAACCAATTTAAAACAACTTTCCCCTTTATTTAATGACAAAACATTACATTGTTTGCTAGCTAGCTAGAAAATTAACAAAACATTATACTGTTTCCAAGCTATCTAAAAAGTTGGGGAATAAAGTTATATTGTCTGGTAGCTAAAAAGTTAACAACACATATTAGTTATCCTAGTTAGCCTACACATGATGGCTCAGCAGAGAACTTTTAAGTTAAAGTTCCTCAAGTGGAAGTTAGTTTAAAATTAACACTGTATCACATTTTAAATCGGAGTTTTAAGTTTTGGTGCAACAGAATTATATTAAATATAGGATTAGAGCAAAAACTAAACTGCTGTTTAAAGAGAGGTTTACATTTATTCTTTCTAGTTTAAAGTTTGGTGCCACATAAAATTAAAGTTAAACCAGGATTTAATTGAGGTTAAAGAGTAATCTTTGTTGGTGCAAACCAGCCAACATATTTAGAAGCTCACCTCAGTGTAGTTATAGTCACTGTTGGTGGCGAGGAAGACCTTGGCCACCTCTTTAATCCGGGTCAAGAGTACAGGGAGATTTGGCTGTGAAGAACACATTCAATTGTTTAGTATTTCAACCATTATTTTGTCTAATTAAAACACATTGTGGGTCATAATCTTGTCAGTTTACTCACATCTTTGAGAACATATTTCTCCAAATTCTTGATGGTCCGTTCTTTCAGGATTCCCTATTCAGCACACAGATACAGAATACTAGTTACTATACAATACAGACAAAGTATGATTTCCCTTAACAGTGGGACATAATTCTATATCTTTTAATCTGTTAATTCACCGTATCGTGAATGAAGTCCATTGCATCTCGAACGTCCTGGAACATGCTTCTGTATGACATGAACAAGTCTCCGTGCTGGTATCCCGTCTGGAGGCTGGAAGAGATTTAACAGCAGAGGAAGAATGATGGAGCTTCTGTGACAAATAATTCACTTGTTAATTCATAAGAGTTCAGAGCTAAGAGGTAAACATAACCAGTGTGAACCAGAAAAATGAAATAGGGAGTTCACTCACTTTGTGTATCTGGTGCATCTGGTGAAAAAATCCACAAGGCAGGTGTAGAGATATGTTTCTGCAGGGTGCATGGAAATACACTTAGCTAATATTTTTTACATTGTACTTAAAACTTTCTATGAAGACCACATCTATAGTGCATTATGGGACCATTCATTCAGTCATTCATTTATCAGATTAGTCATAAAGTTCTACAAGGGTCTGTGCTTGGAACAAATCTGTTCTCCCATTAGGCAACATTATTAGGAAACAGTCCATAAACATTAATTGTTATGCAGATGATACTCAACTAAATCCACCAATCAAGCCAGACGAAACCAATCAGTCAGCTAAACTTCCCTTATGTCTTGAACCACCTGGTAGCCTACAGTTATTGATGTTTTATTAGATCACTCCAATTATTTGCTTCCATCTCACAGTGATAATAAAGCTTAACTAAATGAGTTTTTTTTTTATCATTTTCTTACTTTAAATATAAGTTTTATAGCTTAATGTTCCATCCCTAAAGCAGACATTTACTTGTTTTTTGTTTGTTTTTTTTTTACTTGTAATTCTCTGCATTTTGGTGTCCTACATAATAATCATATATGATGCAGCACAGATTCTTTAAAATGCATATATGTACAGTATGTGTGTGCATTTCACTTTACTCAGTACATATACTGATGTAATGTTTTATGGCTGTTGATAATGGACATCAGAAAGCATTACGTGTCTTTATGAGTGCAGTTAAAAAGCATTATGAATGCATTATAATGCACTATGAAACTATGTTATACCCTCATAATGTACTGTAGACGTGATCTTTATAGAATGTTATGTCTTTCCTTTTAGTTTTAATTTCATAACAACTAATTCTTAGGAGTCTGCAGTAGCAAAAATGACTATAAAAATAGAAATTCTTGATAAAATGGTCAAACTCAGCATTTTTATGACTCTGTAGGTGAACTGTATACCTGACAGATTGAAGAGGGTGTTAAGGATGTAGAAACGGTCGGTGTCGCCTCTTTGAATGAACTTGTTGGGGTAGTAGTTGTGAATATCTTCCCTGTGGAGCACAAACATAAGACAGGTCAACATTGTACATGCAGAAACACAAGCTGACTGACTGAAAAGCTGTAAAACAAATGTGCATAAATCGAAAACCAAACAAATTAGGCACGCTCTGTTTATCTGCCGCTGTGGTTTGTGACCAGAAAACACGTAAAACCACAATGACCACATGAACTCATCTCAGCTGACCGTCATGCCGCAGTCAATATTAGTTGTTTGTGTTTGAAAGTTTGATTAAACTTTTTAGAGGAAAAATACTGCACAATACAGAAAAAAATGTCCTTCTACTGTTGGATCAAATCAAAACTTTCTTTTTTGAATTGGAAAGTTTTCCACTCAGTGTATTTAAATACATATATACTGTTTATAAAATAAATAAAATTCAACATGCAAGAGGCACTTTAATGTTATTGTTGGCTGACATGGACCTAATAATAGTTGCTAAATATACTATTGGATAGTTTATTCTGTAATCTGTCACACTGATCCTACGCGTCACGTTTCAAGTAAAATAATCATGTGAATGTAACTTGTGCAGTTTGTTATACTTCCCTCTAAGATGTAGTGGAATAGACAAAGGCTACTAAAGTACAATATTAGAGTAAAATGACTGAGTTATTTTCTATCACTGTATAATACTGGACATCAGGTGTATGATATTGTTAACGTGCATTACATAACCATCTTCAGTCACTTTTGTACTGTACTGACAGTCTGTATCTTAAAACAGAGCAGCTGTTAACATCTGGAGAGGCTGCTGGGTCAACACCTGTTGTTACATGTGACAGCTTGGTTAAGGGTAATAATACAATAATAAGCATTAACTAACAGCTAATTGGCAGTTAACTAATGTGTCTCTTATTCATTTACTAATGGAGTTCAAGTTAGCTGGAGTATTAATTGATAGTTGATCATTACAATAATAAACATGAAGTAACTATCTTTGTCTCTGATTCTTCCCCGTCACTGTTGGACCTCACCTTCTCACGTAGATGTCCCTTCAATAAAAACAGCAATAGTATAGTATAAGTATTCTGAAATATTTTTAGATTGTATTCGACCTTACCCTTTGAGAAAGTGGAAGCCATGACTGCAAACTAAAATGTTTCCATTTGAATCCACCTTCAGGAGGTTCCCGTATTTGGTGTCGATCACTAAACCGCTGGAGGTGAGGGGGGAGAATAGAAGAGGGGTGGTGAACAAGGTCATCAAGACAAGAGTGACATGACATTAGTTTTGAATTCAATGAAAATTTAATCACAAAATAAAAGACCTGACATGAGTTACAGATATATATATATATATATAGAGAGAGAGATATAAATATACAAAGGAGGCAACAATCTTTATTTCAGAACTGAAACTTGTGATTCTTCTAATTATTGACTGATTGATCTATGACATGCCAGAATGCCAAGGTGATGTCATCAAATTGCTTGAAATCGGAAATGTTTGACAAATACTGAACAATATCAAAATAGCTGTGGATTATCTTAATTTTTGAAAATTCTAAACCAAGTTTTGAAGTAATTTTTCCCTCTTTTTGACTGAAGTGTTTTTGTTAATGAATTTGTCTCTGGACACCTTTTGAAAAAATGGTTCATTTCCAGGGGTTTATCCTAAAATTTTAAAATAAAATAAATAGTTGTAATTGATTGAATCATTGGTACAATATAATAACTTATGTATTTCCCAAATTGTGTTCCCTAAGCAAAAGATAAAGGAGATTTACAAGAACTAAACCAGTAAAGGTTTTTTTTTTATTTAATTGATTATTTTTTGGTTGCATGAAGCTTTGATTTTAAACTAACCGTGTGGGGAAGCTGGGGTCATATGTGTAGCGTAGAATCTCATGAGGATATCCAACAGACACCATTCTGTCTCTTATCAGCTCAAAGCCCAGGCTCTCGTAATCAGGAGACTTGTACACTACAAACAAACACACAGCAGAAAAAAAACACATTGCTATAAAGGCTTATGTAGGCAGTTCAAGAGAAGCTAGAATAAAGAATTCAATACAGCTGAGTTGAAATTTATAACCTCCACATGGTGACCCACAGGTCTGTACATACTTGCCATGGTGTAGTCCATGTCAAAGCCGTAGCATTTGATGTTTTCCAGTGTCAGACTTCTGTTGACAAACACCCTGTGATCAAACACAACAACAACAACACAACTGAAGTCTGCAGACACATGACCAGGACAAGATGCAAGAGCACAAGACCTCAAAGATGTCACGCTTGGGGTTAATTGCACAATCTGTTTCTGTGGTGGATCTGACTGCATGAAGTCTCTTAAGGCTGAGTAAGTGTAGAAAATCAGCTATTTGCTTATCAGGTTGTTTGCATCAATTGTACCCTGAGGCCGTGTTCATGTAAACCTGAAGGAAAGAACATTATCTTTGTGGTTGCTTTAATGGCCAGAAATGGATTGTTTTTTTTCAGAAATTCAAGACCTTCATCTATACACTTTAAACATCTCAGAGGAATTTTGTGGAATCTTATGTTATTAACTTATAAAATGTAAATATATTACTTGTATTAATGTCAAGTTAATTCAACTTAAAATATCTACTTCGTAGATAGTTCAATCAACTCATTAAATTAAGTTTCTAAAGAAAAATTATAGCACACTTTGCTGCATGCGTTGTTTGATTATAAAAGGAAAACAAATTAATTTGTAATGTTCATCAAATTTAGTCAACTTAAAATTTTAAGATAGCCTGGACACTAGCTTTTTTAAAAGTGCATCAACTTTGCTTGTTGTCTTTGTACTTATTGTGACACAAAGTGGCTCCGGAGTAGCTGTAAGATTCTCACGTTAAAGCTGTGAAAATGTTAAGTTGTCAGTATGTCTGAATAGTTGTTGATTAAATAATATTTTAAGTTTATCAAACTTGTTTTTTCAAGTTCGGTAAACTTAAGTCAGCTAAAGACAACTCTTGTTCAACCTAAGTTCAGTTAACTCACACTTCAAGGCAGAAGGGGAATTTACATTCTTAAGCTGAGCCAGCTTAAAATGATTTACTGCATGGTTGTAGCGCCTTATCCCTGCTGTGTAAGCCCCCACAGGGGAGATAGAGCTGGGTGGAGAGGAGAGATGTTATCTTTACCTCCAGCCATCTCCACCACCGTTTCAAATGAGTGCCAATACCAGGGATCCATGCTGTGTTTTGAACAGTGTTGTCCGGTGTAACTGTACGTGGTTTCCTGTGTCACTCGCTACCAGATCCAGCTCCTCTTTATCAGTGACACCCTGACAGAGATGTGTATAAGAGACAGCTTGTACACTACAAACAAACACACAGCAGAAAAAAAACACATTGCTATAAAGGCTTATGTAGGCAGTTCAAGAGAGGCTAGAATAAAGAATTCAATACAGCTGAGTTGAAATTTATAACCTCCACATGGTGACCCACAGGTCTGTACATACTTGCCATGGTGTAGTCCATGTCAAAGCCGTAGCATTTGATGTTTTCCAGTGTCAGACTTCTGTTGACAAACACCCTGTGATCAAACACAACAACAACAACACAACTGAAGTCTGCAGACACATGACCAGGACAAGATGCAAGAGCACAAGACCTCAAAGATGTCACGCTTGGGGTTAATTGCACAATCTGTTTCTGTGGTGGATCTGACTGCATGAAGTCTCTTAAGGCTGAGTAAGTGTAGAAAATCAGCTATTTGCTTATCAGGTTGTTTGCATCAATTGTACCCAGAGGTCGTGTTCATGTAAACCTGAAGGAAAGAACATTATCTTTGTGGTTGCTTTAATGGCCAGAAATGGATTGTTTTTTTCAGAAATTCAGGACCTTCATTTATACACTTTAAACATCTCAGAGGAATTTAGTGGAATCTTATGTTATTAACTTATAAAATGTAAATATCTTACTTGTATTAATGTCAAGTTAATTCAACTTAAAATATCTACTTCATAGATGGTTCAATCAACTCATTAAATTAAGTTTCTAAAGAAAAATTATAGCACACTTTGCTGCATGCATTGTTTGATTATAAAAGGAAAACAAATTAATTTGTAATGTTCATCAAATGTAGTCAACTTATAATTTTAAGATAGCCTGGACACTAGCTTTAAAAAAAAGTGCATCAACTTTGCTTGTTGTCTTTGTACTTATTGTGACACAAAGTGGCTCCGGAGTAGCTGTAAGATTCTCACGTTAAAGCTGTGAAAATGTTAAGTTGTCAGTATGTCTGAATAGTTGTTGATTAAATAATATTTTAAGTTTATCAAACTTGTTTTTTCAAGTTCAGTAAACTTAAGTCAGCTAAAGACAACTCTTGTTCAACCTAAGTTCAGTTAACTCACACTTCAAGGCAGAAGGGGAATTTACATTCTTAAGCTGAGCCAGCTTAAAATGATTTACTGCATGGTTGTAGCG